>JAJIBD010035756.1:0-17108 GCA_021461705.1 Cryptotis parvus
ATTTCTTTTTTTTTTTTAATTTTTTATTATACCACCGTGAAACACACAATTACAAAGGTGTTCATAATTGGTTCTTGGTAATACAGTATTCCAGCACCCATCCCTCCACCAGTGCCCCATTTCCACCACCAATGTACCCTCCTCCCGTCCCCCCACCGCCTTAATAGCAGGTACCCCAGTTTCCTCTCTTTTTCTCTCTCTCTCTCTCTCTCTGTCTCTGCATCTCTCCCTCTTATTTTACACATTATGGCTAGCCCTGCAGATATTTAGAGTTTATCACTTAAGTCTCTTTGTGTATATTCAGTGGTGAGTTTTAATCTGCCATTACCATTTCCCATATTTATTAAAACACTGGTATCTATATCCTATTAATGAATGCAGTCATTCTATATCTGTCCTTTTCCTTCTGACTAATTTCACTCAGCATGATAGACTCCATGTCCATCCATTTGCAGGTAAATTTCATAATTTCATCCTTTCTGACAGCCGCATAGTATTCCATAGTGTAGATGAACCACAGTTTCTTTAGCCAGTCCTCTGTTCTCCGGCATTTAGGTTGTTTCCAGATTCTAGCTATAGTGAATAGCGCAGAGATGAATAAAGAAGTACAGATAGTGTTTCTGCTATGTGTTTTTCGGTCTCTAGGGTATATTCCCAGGAGTGCTATTGCTGGATCAAATGGGAGCTCAATATCTAGCTTTTCGGAGGAATGCCCATATTGTTTTCCAAAAGGGCTGGACCAGTCGGCACTCCCACCAGCAGTGGATGAGAGTCCTTTTTCCCCACATCCACGCCAGCACCGGTTGTTCTTGCTGTTTTGGATGTGTGCCAAGTCTCTGTGGGGTGAGATGGTACCTCATTGTTGTTTTGTGAGGTCCCACCTACTTTAAATCAGGGCAACCAGGTAGATTTCATATCTGAAAAGAAAACATATTCAGGATGCAATTAAGCTTACTTTCTGCAGATTACAAACATCTATACAAATATACAACTTTGGGAGACCAAAAAATGACTCATATAGGTATTTTGTTAAAGGAACTGGTTTTAGCTTTTTAGTGAGAAGATTCTTTCTCACTTTCATCAACACATGACAAGAGGAATTTGATTTCACTTCCAAAGTTAAAATTGTTGAATACATATGTCCAAAGATTTGGGAAAGATCTAATTTCTCAATGATTATTACATAGCTACCTACACCAAAACACTGAGATTTAGCAAAACATCTCTAGCATATCACTTATCACTTGATATCCTGTTATTTGTTGATTTTCTTGAGCAGGCACTAGTAACATTTCCATTTGTCACGTGCCAGTGTAGCCCAATGGCATCTGCTTGCCCCAGGAATATGAAGAGCCTCAAATTGTTCATTCAGAGTCTTGACGAAGAAGTCTGACCATCTTGTAGGTGGGCGGCCATGTGATCTTTGACATCCCGTGGGATCCAGTCGGTAATGGCTCTAGTCCAGTGGTAATTCTCAAATCGCATTACATGTCCAACCCATCTGATTTTTGATGCCTTGGCAAACAAGACAAAGCCCCTGACTCTCAATTGTCAACGGAGGTTGGAACTCTGATTCCTTCTCTCACTTGAATGAAGCATGATATTCCAAGCATAGCTCTTTCAATTCCTCTTTGGAAGACCCAAATATCATTCTCATCCTGCTTTTGTAGGCCCAGGTCTCTGAGGCGTATGTTAATGCAGGGAGAACCGTGGAGTTGAAGAGATGTACCCGGAGCCAGAGGTTCTTTGTCCTTTTTTAGCTGTTTCTTTGATTTTCCTGAAAGTGTTCCATGCCACTCTCTTCTTCCTGCACAGCTTGGGTTTTAGGTTATTTGTCATGTTGAGTTCTTGACCAAGGTACACATAACTGCTGCATTCAGAGATGTTTGTTCTGTTGAGAGTGAATGGAATATCTGGAACTAGTTCATTTTTCATGAACATTGTTTTGTTGAGATTCAGCTGTAGACCTACCACTCCACATTCACGGTTGAAGTCAGCCAGTATTCGTGCCACTTGGCTAATGTTTGATGTTATTAGAATGATGCCATTAGCGAATAGAGGTGGTGTAGTTGCTGACCATCTATCTTCACTCCCATTCCTTTCCATTCTAATTGTCGCATGACGTTCTTGATGGTGGAGCTGAAGAGTTTCAGTGAAATGGTATCACCCTGCCAAACCCCTCTTTTTTACATCAATGATCACTTCCTTGTAGAATGGGGAGACCTGGTGGTGAATCTGTAACACAGCTCACGAAGGATCTTGATGCATTGAGTTTGAATGTCCTGTTTGGTGAGGGCTTTGATGACTGCTTTAGTCTCAACAGAATCAAAGGCTTTCTTTAAATCAATAAACATTAGAGAGACATATTGAACTCCCTACAAACCTCAATGAGCTTTGTTACCATATGGTAACCAAGATATGGTCAATTGTGCTGAATCCTTTTTGGAACCCAGCTTTGTATGGTTGGCAACCATTTTCATCATCTGGACTCCACAGCTCGGTAGAGCTCCACCCAAGAGAGAAAGCCGATCTTAAGTCCAGCTTGTCAGAGACCCACCCTACAGAGAAACCTATTTCAAGTCCAGGTATGCTTGAATCAGAGACACAGACACACAGGGCAGAGCTGCTACCTGTTGCATGGTTCATCAATAAATTACCAAGAGTACTCCACCCGCTCCTCTCAGGAGAGCATGGCAAGCTACTGAGAATATTTTGCCTGCACCACAGAGCCTGGCAAACTGTCTGTCATGTATTTGATATGCCAAACCAGTAAAAACAATGGGTCTCATCTCAAGCATATAGCCAGAAGAATTTTCACACAGGTACATATGCATGTGGCTGTCTCTCACACCAAGACAGAGAACGGCTCTTCTACCACAAAAGATCATAGCTTCCTCTACCCATGGTCCCAGAGGAAACTATTCTACTGTTTATGACCATATGAGTTTTGTGAAGTGGAGTCATTTGGCAAATGCTATTTTAGAACTTCTTTCACCCACTATTATTTCTCTGATATTCACCCATGCTGTTTCATGCAGCAGTGATTCATTTGTCCTTATTATTCTATGTTATCTCATTGTATGAATATATCACAATTTAATTATCCAGCTATTGTCCTTTGATAGATGGATGTGTTCATCTTAGATGTATCCCTGGTAGTGGGATTGCTGAGTCACTGGGTAGGCAGGCAACTGTTTTGTTTTATGAGATAATGCCAGCCTTGGTTATCTAATGTGATAGTACCAGTTATACTACAGCAAGAAAGGAGGCTTCCAGTTGTCTCACATTCTTAACCACTCTGGATTCTAATCAGCTTCTTTTATTTAAGCTGTTCTGGGAAGCCTAGAGTAACATTTCCCTGTGGTTTCCTTTTCATTTTCCTGCTACTACTGCCATTATACTTCTTTCCATTTGCTTGATATATTTTGGATGTCCTTTGTATTTGTGCAGTGGTAGTTCAGTTATTTGACCTACTTTATTGGGTAATTGGCGTTGTCTTTTATTAATTTATGGAAGTCATTTTATATTTTGGATAGCAGAATTGGCATTGCAACTCTTTTCTCCAAAATTGTCCCTTTTACCTTTCCAGATTTATATTGATGCTTAATGAACGCCAATGCTCTGGGATACTGGGGACATTGGTGTTGGAAAATGTGGACTGGTGGAGGGGATGGGTGTTGGGGCACTGTATGACTGAAACCCAACCATAAACAGTTTTGTAATGGTCTACCTCACAGTGATTTAATTAAAAAGAAAAGAAAGCCAATGCTCATGTCTTTTAATGGTTAATACTCTTTTGTTTCAAGAATTTTATTTCACTTTTTATTTTATCACAGTGTCAGAAAATTTCAATAATATTAGAGAGAGGTCCTATGTACTCTTTCATGATTCACCACAGAGAAAACATCTTACAAAAATATATACAATAACAAAGCCAGGACATGGATATTAGTATACACTCCTTAGAGCGATTCAGTTTCCACATCTAATTTTTACTCTGTGTACAGTTATTATATGCAATTATATCATGTAAAGATCAAATTACAACCACCACAATCAAAACAACTGTACAGTCAGCATAAATTTCCTTTCCCTTTATTACTATCCACAAATTTCTTTTCATCTCTATAATTTTGTCGTTGCAATAATTTTATATAATGTAAATCCAAATAGAATGTAGCTTTAGGGATTAGCTTTTATCATTAATCACAATGCCACTGAAGTAGCTATATATTTTCTCATAATGATTTAAAATTTATTTTCCTAATAACTAATAGTCCTGGAAATCTTTTTGTGTCTTGTAATTGTTTTCTAATAATGCATGTAACTGCTGGACTTGGCTCATAGGTCACAGTTTGTCAAGTCTTATCTTACATTATTTGTTCCTTTGCTCTTTCCAACTTCTCTTTATTCCAGTTGTTGTGTTCTTTTTTTGAGCACTATATTTCCACTTCTGTTTTGTGTGACAATTTGTTCTCAATCATACTGACACCTGGTCACTAATCTTAGTGAAGATATTGAATTGCATTATTTGTTTCAATTCTATATATCATTCAGTTTTTTTTCTTTGGATCTGTGAAATATTATAATGCTTGAAACCTTTTTGTGCTGTAATCTCTCTTCACAAATTTAAGCCATGGGCCTTCTCTATTATAAATTAGTCCTCCAAGACTCATAACTACTGGAGAGGAAGATGCTCTAATATTAAGATCATAATGAGATTGTCACTGAGAAAAAAAGAAACAATTCCATCCAAAAATGAAAAGGGGGAAGATGAACAGAAACTTCCTCTATAAAGACATGCAGATGGCCAAAGGCATATAAAAATGCTCTACATCACTTGCCGTCAGGAAAATGAAAATCAAAACAGCAATGAGACGTTATCTCACACCTGGCACACATGTGAAACTGGCACATGTCACAAAAAATAAAAAATGTAAAAATATAAAAACTACCAGTGTTGGCGTAGATGTATAGAAAAGCACTCACTGCTGGAGGGAATGTGAACTGGTCCAGCCTTTATGTAAAGCTATATAGACACTTCTCAAAAAACTAGGAATTAAACTCATATGACCCACCATTTTACTTCTTGACATGTACCCCAAGGGTCCAAAATATCTACTTAAATATATATATATGTATATATATATGTGTGTATGTATGTATATGAGAGAGAGACAGAGAGAGACAGAGAGACGGAGAGACTATGAGGCTGGAGCAGGGAGAGCAAATAGGAGGGAAACTGGGGATGTTGGTGGTAAAAAAATGCACTCTGGTGTGGGAATAGATATTGGAAGATGGTATGACTGAGTCTTGGTCATAAACAATGTTGTAATTGTATATCTCATGGTAATTCAATAAATTTTTTAAAAAATAAATTAAAAATATAAATATAAAAAGACATTTGCACCAATATGTTTATTTCAGCACTATTCACAATAGTAAAAATATGGAAACAGCCCAAATGTCCAAAAATAGAGACCTGAGCAAAGAAACTATGGTGCATACACACAATGAAATATTACAGTGCTTAGAAAAGATGCAACAGTGTGGCTACTTGGATCTATCTGAGTGAAGTTAGCCTAAACTTCCCCACCCCCAAGTCCACTGTAGGGTGGTTGCCAGAGGGGAAGAGTTTGATCTGATGATGGTCTTTTGTTATTCTTAGTCTGGCCATAAGACTAAGTCTGGTCAAGTTCAGGACCCGCTCCTTTGTGCTGAAATTTTTATGCATGAAACTACACCAATAACAATTTGTAAACAAACCCTGCTGCAGTCCTTTTTAATCTGGCCCAGCAGAGAGCCTCACAACAAGCCAGACGACCCTCCACTCCATGAGGACCTCCATTTTCCACATCTGGACTTCCCCTCGTCAGAACTCCACCCAGCAGACCAGCCTATCACAGCCCGGCTCATCGAGATCCACCCTGCTGCAGTCCTTTTAATCCGCCCATGTATGCTGATCCAGAGACAGATATGGGGCAGAGCTGCTACTGGCTCTCACTGTGCCCAGCTGCTCATGAGGCGCCCGGGAGGGATGGCAGGTTCTAGCCCTGGCCTGCCACCCCAGCAGAGCCTCACAACAAGCCAGACGACCCCCACTCCGTGAGGACCTCCATTTCCTACATCTGGACTTCCCCCTCGTCAGAACTCCACCCAGCAGACCAGCCTATCACAGCCCAGCTTGCGGGCCGCAAGGCACGCGTGGTTCATCAATAAATGCTGAATTTTGAGATGACTACAAGAGTATGCTACCCGCACGGCAAAGCCTGGCAAGCTACCTGTGTTGTATTTGATATGCCAGAAACCAGTAACAATTATAGACCTCATTCCTATGACCTGATGGAATGGTTTTGAGGCTATTTATGTTCCTGGGCAAGCAGGTGCCCTTGGGCTCTACTTGCATGAGACAGGTCATATGGAGATATTACTGGTGCCAGCTCGAGCAAATCGATGATGAACAGGAAGACAGTGATACAGTGATACAGTGAAACAACATTTTGCTTAAAATATAAATGTACCCCCAAAAGAAATAAGTGTACATAGTTATCAGGCAATGCACAGTGATGAGTGGAGGGGAGGGCCAAACCTCCAGAACTCACTTAAGCTCAGCTTTGCTAAATCACAGAAGGGAGGAAACCCCTATTTGAAATTCGTAACTTGCTATTTGTATTTCTAAACATGTAAGGTCTAGTTTCACTATTCAAGGACCAGCAACTCCAGGCACCTATTAAATGGATGAGGGACTCTGAGGTTCAGTGGTCCTGCCAAAGGCAATGAGTCTCAAATTTGGCTAGATTCAGGGTTACTGTGTAGCACAGCAGAATCACAAGTATTCTGAATTTCATTGGACAGGGGAAATGTGAACAATGTGAACAATAAGATATTCTTTGAGAGAGAGAAAGGGAAAGAAATAAAGAACCTGCCATGGAGGAGGGCAGGGGAGGTGGGAGGGAAACAGGGACGTTGGTGGTGGGAGATGGGCACTGGAGGAGGGATAGGTGCTGGAACACTGTATGACCAAAACCCAAATATGAACTTTTTAATTGTATATCTTTGTAATTGAAAAAAAAAAAACTTAAAAAAAATTTAAAAAAAGATATTCTTTTGAGTTTGAAAGGAGGTAATTGGCAGTAAATTTGAATAGCTCCAAAAGATTGAGCTTACTGAAATATTAATTTTGCTCAGATCACAAAAAAGTAATGCTACCATATTTAAAAAGAAAATTCTACATTTAATTGCTTTGGTGTGGGGGTGTTTTGGGTCACACCCAGCTGTGCTCAGGGCTTACCCCAGCTCTGCACTCAGGGATCAGCCCTGGCATAGTGCACAGGAAACATGGAATCAGGGATCGAACTTGTTAGCTGTGTGCAAGGTTAGTACCACTGTTCTCATACCCACTATAATTACACTCGCTTTCCATCTCATAGCATTTAATTTTTTAAACAACATAGCTAAGAAAGTTCTGATTCTAGTAATGTTTAAAGATAAATCTAAAAACTAAAACATTAATAAATGATCACAAACTATGACATTTTAAAAACACTTTACATTTTAGAAAATTCTCAAGTATCAGAGACTTGGAGTAAAATACAGATATCAGAAATATAAGGCCATGTGCTGTGCTCTCTATAAAACTGTGGTATGAGGAGGCATGTACTTGGTCCTCCCCCAAGGGCTACACTAAGGAATTGAGCTCTAATGGGAAAATAGGAAAAGAAGATCAGGAGAGGAAGAATCAAAACACGTGAATACAACTAAGATAATTGATAGGCTGACAGTTGTCTTTGACAACGGGAAGCACAATTTAGGGTGGATTTCCCAAACTCTCAAGTTCCAAGTGAAATAATGGGGGGATGGGAGAGAAAAAAATCTCTCAACAGAGGCTAAAAGCCAAGGGTTTGAATCACCAGATGATCTCATTCATATGTAGAATACAAAAAAAACAGAGCAAAGGGAGAGACAGTGGCCAGAGTAAGGAAATAGGGCCACCAGAACTGAGATTTATGACTATGGGAGTGTGTGTGTGGAGCATGGGAGGGGGTGGCATGAGAGGGGACCGAGGGAGAGTGGTGGAGAGATTTTGGCTCTGCACTTGCTTGCTAGGTGTGATCACTGTATCACTGTCTTCCCATTCATCATCAATTTGCTTGAGCGGGCACCAGTAGCATCTCCATATGTCCTGTCTCATGCTAGTAGAGCCCAAGGACATCTGCTTGCTCCAGGAACATAAAGAGCCTCAAACCATTATATTAGGTCATGGGAATGAGGTCTATAATTGTTACTGGTATTTGGCATATCAAATACGACACAGGTAGCTTGCCAGGCTTGCCGTGGCTAGGGTGTGATACAGCAGCAATTTAAGTCAAAGGTAATATCAATATTATTATAAATTATATCTTTATACATTACTATAAAAATAGATTGCTACAGGGGATGGAGACAGCCTCTCAATGGGCTGAGTGCATGAAAGCAGGATGTTCAAGTCTGATCGCTGGCACCTCCTGGTTTCCCAAGAGCCCCCCAAAACAGAGCCTGTCAGTACCGGCAGCTGTGGCCTCCAAAACCTCGAAATACATATTACAATGAAAATAAAGAACTTTTCTCTACCTTTAGTACCCGGCCTTAGGTAAGATATTAATTTATAATAGATTAATTAATAGAAAACTTTTAGCAATATTTTTGGAACTCTTAGATAAAAAAAAAAGACAAAGTACCTGGAAAGATAGGTTCTCATTATATATTGTATAGAATCTCCAAGGTCAAAATCCAATTATCTATGACCTCACAATCCTAAATTATGAGAAATAATAATTCTTATATTGTGTCTTATATAATTCACTACATTGAAAGAACTACAAATGTGATTTATTAATCTGATAGCGACTATACATGTAAATAGCATCCTTCAGTATTTGTTTTTAAATTAGAGATTATCCTGTGTAACCATATATAAATTCATATAGAATATATTGAGAAAACCAGAAAACCAGAAACAGAAAGAGAGATGTATGTGTGTATATCTACTTTTCACATTAAATCCTGACAAATACAGGAAAGGTTCATTAGAAGGACTTAGAGAAGAGCAAGAATCCAATTGGGCTTTGCCTTAAAGACCATGGTCATGGAATTCTTAAAAGTATAATTGTATACTAGGAGTTATATCATCCAAGAGTTTTCCTAAGAATGTTCTTAATAAGTACTATCTTCTGCCCACTGAACTAAAGAAATGACATGCCATTTTTTGGTTATGTTTTAGAGTTGTGCCTGCTAGAGTTCAGGGTTTACTCCTGGCTCTGCACTCAGGAATTACTCTGGTGGACTCGGGGTCCTAAGGGATGCTGGGGATCCAACTGGGATCATCTGTGTGCAAGGAAAGTGCTCTGACAACTTTTCTATCTCTCTAACCCCATGATACGACATGAAATTTTACTTAAAAGACAAACTAGAATTATTTTATCTTGAATAATTATATCCTAGGAAATAATATAAATGAATCAAGCACACACATTGCAATTTTCTATGATATCTCTCTCTCTCTCTATCTATCTATCTATCTATCTATCTATCTATCTATCTATCTATCTATCTATCTATCTATCTATCTATCTATCTATCTATCTATCTATCCATCCATCCATCCATCCATCCATCCATCCATCCATCCATCCATCCATCCATCCATCCATCCATCCATCCATCCATCCATCCATCCATCCATCCATCCATCCATCCATCCATCCATCCATCTATCTATCTATCTTTAATATATCTTTTAGCACACTTCTAGAAGTCATACCTATATGTTAGCTCACAGTTCTGTGAGTCAGCAGTCTGACACAGTGTGGCCAGATCCAGTTCCTGCCATCGTGGGACTGAAGTCCTGATTTCCTTACTGGCTGTCAGCTCATAGTTCCTAAGGAATGCCCATACATCTTGTCCTCTGGTCATCTCTGCAGTCAAGGGAACATTGAATATCCGTCTGACTTTTTTCTGACTTCTTCAACTCTGACCTTTAGACCCAGACTTGAAGGCTATGTGAATGAAATCAGACCCTTCAGAAATAATTTCCTTTTCTAAAGACAAAGGTGCCAAACAAAATTCCAATCTAGAAGCAAAAACCCATCATATACATAAACAGAAGATTTGGAAGGCAGAGGCAAGAGGGAGCCTAAAATCTTTTTGTTTTTCTTTGGGGTCACACCTGGCAATGCTCAGGGGTTTCTCCTGGCTCTGCACTCAGGAATTACTCCTGGTGGTGCTCGTGGAACCATATGGGATGCCGATGGAACCGGGCGGCATGGGCCGACTGTGTGCAAGGCAAACACCCTACCCGCTGAGTTAACGGCTCCGGCTCCATGGGAGCCTAAAATCTTAAAAGTGTACCCAGCACATGATCTGCATCTAGTCTAGGGATGGGGAGAGAGGGTGAGGGAGAGGAAGAGAGAGAGAAAAAGAGTGAGAGAAAGAGAGAGAGAGAGACAAACCCACAAGATGTTTTTCCTGCACCTCTGTGTGTTCAAGTATACATGTCTAATGGAAATAAACAGATTCATTGCTTTCAAACATATTCCTGCGACAACCTCACCTACTTGACTCCTTCTACAGCAACCTAAGTGGAAAAACACAACATGGAACAATGCATGCGTTGTAACAGAGGAACTGCAAAACAATAGAAATATTAGAATCTCTCTGAGGACCAGAATGAAAATGGGAAGACTGGACTGTTGTCATTGTGGTTGTTGTTATTATTTCCTGGCTTCATGGGGAGGGAGGGTGGAACATGAGCAAAGGTCTTAAGATCAACCAATGAGCTCTCTCTGACTGTCTTAACCTTTGGGGATTTCTGGCCACATTAAGGGAAATTTTTTTTCTGTTTGCTTTTAGGGTCATACCCGCATGCTCAGGGGTTTCTCCTGGCTCTGCACTCAGGAACTACTCCTGGCGGTGCTCAAGGGACCATATGGGATGCCGGGATCAAACCCGTCGGCACGGGCCAGCCACGCAAGGCAAACGCCCTACCTGCTGGACCCTAGGGGAAATTTTTTGACATATGGGGGGTGGCAGTAGCACAACAACTGGAAAATGTACACTGCCTATGGAGTGCTGGAAGTCAGACTCCGATCCTTGCCAGGTCCTGTGAAGGTGCCCTGTGGAGACAATAAAGTGAGTTTTCAGGGAGCACACAGGGATTGAGTGACTCACCTCTCCCTTCGTTCTGGCTCTGTGTCTCTGTCCTGCTGCCTTTCTCTTCTCTGAGTCATTGACTACGTGGCAGCTAGAGTAAATCTAAAGTCCTTCCCTCCCCTCTCAGGTCTATAGGTCAAATCTCTGTCCCTCTAATTGCCAGGCCCAGTTCTTGCTGCCAAACCATCTCTCTCCTGCCCTTGGGCAATCTTCCACCCCTTCATTTGGTTTTGCTTTGCCAGGCAGGCCTCCTCTGGTGCAAGAGGGCATGTGGGGAAGGCCTGAAGCTTCCTTCACACTTCAGAGAGTTTGCTAAATGGTTTTCCTCCCCAGCGGCCAAAGCACTGGGACTAGGGCCCAGTGTTTGTTTGCAGCTTGTAATTCAGACATCCATCTTCTTGGTGAATGTGTGTTCTAAGTTTTCTCAGAAACCACAGCATAAACTAAACTTCTTAGGAATCCACAACCCAAACTGTTTTCCATCAACACAAGCCAGGTCAGCAAGCAAGGGTGGTTACATGCCAGGTGATGAGCTGGTACTTGGTCCCAGGCCCCCAGATTCCAGCCTTCCTCATCGCTTTTCCCCATTTCCCAAGAATATTTCTAAACTATGAAGATAATATTTCTTTTTTTCTCTTCCCACATGTCAAGTGAACTCTTGAGGAGCACAAGAAATTTTCCTGTTTTTGACATTTGAAATTCTGGAACAGGTGTGGGTGGAGTGAGGAGGAGCTCACGTACACAGCAGAAAGACATGGGGTTCCTGTTTGATGGCGTTGTTTTCCCCAAGGCCAAGTCCAGCCCCTGACTCTCAACACAGTTTGTTACCTTCTCATGAATATATGATATTTTCATTTCATCATAACGTATATTGTTTTTTTATTATTTATTGCAGTGTTCAGGAGAGAGAATCTAATGAAATAGACAGCAGGGTTCCAGACCAAGCTCTCAAGGGTTCAAAATTCTTAAAGGAGGAAGATTTGTCTATAAATGTAAGGGGGCACTTGTGTATCCATAATTACAGATATGTTTTCAAGGGAAATTCCCTGAAATTTCCTGACATTAATCTTACCAGCAATTTTCTGAAATAAGATTGCTCAGACTAGTGAGTTAGCCCCCCTAACTCACTAGTAAGAAACAGAGTGGTCACAGGGCCAAGAGATCATTATTGAACAAAAAATATCTGAAATAAGAAGACCTAGGAGAAATGAGAAAAACATTTCCAGGGCAAGATGAGGGGTGATTGTACAGGTTTCTGTCCATATGCCCCCAAATGAAAGAAAAAATACAAGAACGTGTCTTTGTTTGCTACCATTTTTGAAAGAAGTTTGGAAGTTTCTCTAAAAGAAACACCATACAACCCAACCTACTCTGGATATGGATCCAGAAGCAACTAAAGTATATACTCACACAATGACTTAAGAAGACCTATATTCCAGGTACTTCATCTGTAAGAGCCAGAGCTGGAAAGAGAGCAAATGTTCAGCAATAGGTGAAGGGAATCCGCAAACTGAGGTCTCTACACACTATGGAATGCAACTCAGCAAGACAGGGGTGAGCCCCTGATGCAAAACAAAGAGCCGATGAATGAAAGAAGTCAGATACAAAAATGATACAAAAGCGCATGATACTATTGCTATGCCATAATATAAAGAGAACTAACTCCACATAAAGAAAGCAGATCACTGTTGCGGAGAGAGAGGGGGCAATAGATGACCCAAGGGGCACAAAAACTATAGGAATGATGAAATGTATTGTGATGATTGAGTCTTTTGATGTGATGATACTATATATTTTGTTTGTTTATTATTTACTACAGTATTGGGGAGGGAATCCCAAAATTATAAAACCATATATTTTAATATTTCAGGGTTTTTTTGGGGAGGGTTGGTGTTTGGGCTACATCTGGTGGTACTCAGAGCTTACTCCTGACTCTGTGCTCAGGGTTCACTCCTAAGTAGCTTTCAGGGGACCACATGCAGTGCTGAGGGTCGACCTGGGGACGACTGCATGCAAGGCAAGTGTCTTAAAGTGACTTAACCCCTAAACTATCTCCCTCCAGCCCACATATTAAATATGTGCACTGATTATGTCAGGTGCACCCCCTAGTGTTAAAAATATAGCAATGTTTTATTTTTCCTTCTGTCCAAAATGTAAGGACAAAAGAATATACTCATGTACCTAAGGTCTTAAAGATAATACAGAAATTCATAATGAACAATGAACTTTCCACATTCAGCAGGGGCTATAAGGCCTAGCGATAAGAAAATGATTTCCATTGTTCTATGTCTCCACATACATAATTATCTGACTGGATGGTACTGAGTTTTGGGAATAGCGTCTTATGACTTCATTTCCAATATTTTCCTATGAATAGTTTGCCTATAAAACTGGGAGTACTTAACTAAAAAAAAAAGGGCCGGAGTAATAACACAGCAGGTAGGGCATTTGCCTTGCACATGATCGACCTCGGTTCGATCCTTGGCATCCCATATGGTCCCCAGGCACTGCCAGGAGTCACCCCTGAGCATAAAGCCAGGAGTAACTCCAGAGTACCACCAGTGTGACCCAAAAAGCAAAAATTAATTACATTAATTC
Source organism: Cryptotis parvus (assembly GCA_021461705.1). Lineage (NCBI taxonomy): Eukaryota > Metazoa > Chordata > Mammalia > Eulipotyphla > Soricidae > Cryptotis > Cryptotis parvus. The sequence continues at coordinate 13,786 of JAJIBD010035756.1, forward strand.
CTTAATAAAAATAAAAATTGGGAGTACTTTTCTATTCCTTTTGCAGGTGTTCCCTGATTTGGTCGATGGAACAGACTCCATGAATATGCTTACTATTCAGGAAAGTTGGGCAAAATCTTCTGACTTCATCCATCTCCACAACAGGAGGGGGCATTGCAAGGGGTTGAGAGAAAAGTGGAAAAACTCTCTGACTGGCCAGCATGGAGGCAAGCTGGTCTCTTCACTCCATCCTTCCATCTGGGTGATGAATACCATGACCTGATGAGGCTTGAAATATGTACAGATTTGGGGTCAAAGAGTTAGAGCTGTGAGTAACAATGCTGGCCTTGCATTAGAGTTGACCTAGTTGATCCCCAGTACCACCTATGGTCCCCCTAAGCACTGCTGGGAACACCTGAGCGCAGATCCACAAATATCCCTGAGCATTGCTAGGTGGGCCCCCAGTCTAGAGTGGTTAAAAAAGAACTATGTCTTGATCCTTTATTCCCATGGCTCAGGAGTTTCCTCAACTGAAGGGACTCTTCCCTATGTCATAATCAGGTCTTGACCTTTGGACTGAAGTAGAAAGCAGCTATTTGAAACTGAGTTCACTTCCAGTTTGAGTCAGATTCTCAAAAAGAAGTGCTTTTCTTTTTGGGTCACAACCGGCAACATTGAAGAGGTTACTTCTAGCTCTTTGCTCAGAAATTGCTCCTTGCAGTGCTTGGGGACCCTTGTGTGCTCGGGGGCCTCAAAACTAGATGGCCAGGTGCAAGACAAATAACATCACTAGAACCTGCAGGTGCTATTGCTTTGGCAAGATCAGTTCTAATGAAATAGCATGAGGTTCCAGACCAACCTCTCAAGAATTCAGAATCCTTAGAGGAGGAAGATTTGGCTAAATAGATGATATAGCTTGGATCCAATAAAACTGTTACAAAAACTGAAGCCAGAATCTAGAAACAACGCAGGTGCCCCAAAACAGACAACTGGATAAAGAAACATAAGGTACATCTACACAATGGAATACTGTGCAGCTGTTAGGAAGAAACGAAGTTTGAAATTGGCCTATAAAAATGTATGGACATGAAAGTATCATGATGAGTGAAATTAGTATAGGGAAAAAGACAGATATAGCATGAATGCATTCATTTAGTGGGATACAAAAAAAGGTATGATAGTAATATCAAGGCAAGGCAAAACATGAATCAGAGAGAGTCTTGTCAGCATGTGGAATATACCACATGTGTGTGGGAGGTCAGTAGGTAAGACAGAGGAGGGACACAGTGTACCATAATTGTTGGAAATGGTGACACCAGCCTAGAACTAAGCAATTGAATGTAGGCAAGGGATATACTGATAACTCCTAAATGTAGGTATTGCAAGCCACAATGTAAGAGAAGGGAGAGAGAGATAGAGACACAAAGACAGACAGAGAGGAGAAAAGTGCCTTCCACAGAGGGTAGGCTGGGGGAGGTGGGGGGGAGACAGGGGGCATGGTGGTGGTGGGAAACATGCACTGGGTGGAGGGACTGATAATGCTGGAACACTGTGTGACTGAAACCTAGACATGAACAGTATTATAATTGTTTATCCTCAAGAGTGGTGTCACCATGTCTTCCCTTTGTTCCTCCATTTGCTCAAGCTGAACACCAGTAACATCTCCATATGTCCTGTCACATGCTAGTGTAGCCTAAGGGCACCTGCTTGCTCTAGGAACACTTAGCGCTCAAACCAATCCTTCAGGTTATGGGAATGAAGTCTATAACTGTTACTGGTTTTTGGCATAACAAATACAACACGGGTAGCTTTCCAGACTCTGCCATGTGGGAGAATGATCATTACAGTGTATAAATGTGAAAGATCTTGAGAAGGACCCGGTCTAACTCCCCATAATGTCTAAGACTGTCGAAGCCGCTTTGTGGCCGTGCGTCAGCACAGCTGTGGGTCTGGAGTGTCTCCTCTTCCGGTTGCTGGGTGTGGTGGCTGGGAGCTTGCAGTTATGCCCCCTCCAACATAGAGGTGGGAGGAATGGGAGGGAGGAGCCCAAATCCCCACTCCAAGTCCAGCCAGCATGTGAGTGAACCCTAGAGCTATGTTGACTCGGCCAGAGGCTGGCAAGCCATTTACCATCCTTCGAACTCCATGGCCACTCCATGTGGGGCCGAGCTGCACAGCTCTGGGTCTGCTCTCTTCTGGTGGTGTAATAAAATTTAGTAAATAAAATTAAAAATAAATGAAATAAAACATAAAAAACTGTTCTAACAAAGAGCACTCTACATGGAAGGGAATGAGTGATTGGTGCATATTCAACAGAAGGAAGAATTTTTCTCTAAATAACATAAAAAAGTAGAGAAAAACACAGGGTAAAATTTTTGTCACATTACTAAGCTAAACAGTTTCCTCCCAACACCTGACATTTTTGATATGACAATTTATGTAAAGCTCTACACCTTTTTAAATCAATTCTTCCTTGAACGAAGAGATTTTTCTTCTACAATTCTTTCTTGATGGTATGTTATACGATTTGTTCTGTACAGGTGTTGTTTCTGTCATTTGATTGCATAGTTGTTTTGATAATGATTTTGGAAAAGATTGAAGATTAAGAGGAAGCATTAGGAACAGTTAAATATAAGACTGTTTATGAGATTGTTTCCCTGACTTCATGATTCTAAGTTCTCTAAAATAGAATATTTTTAAGGTGCCCAAATAAATATTGAATGTTTCAAAGCACTCAGAGATTCCTTTGACTGCATCACACATGTCTCCATTATTAACCAAACCTGTAACATCTGAAGGAGGGTCGATGGATTTTTGCATTGATAGATCCACAAAAACAGTGCTCGCAGCACTGTGCTCTCTCTGTGCAGATCTTGAGCAGCTTTTGGTTACCCCCCAACACCAGCCTCATTTTCCATATTCCTCTACCCTCGGAACCGTGTTTAGGAAAAACCTGTGATCCACTGAGCATCACTTGTGAGATTTTAGCTTTGTCCTGAGGACTGGTAACCCCAGTCCTCAATTGGGTGTAATAGTTATACCTATAGCAAAAAACAAACAAAAAAACATCTTATCTATTGTGCTCATTATGGAGAAGCACAGTACAAGAACTTTTATATGCATTATTTCATTTGAATCTCACTTTCCATAAGAGGAAAAGTTGGGATAAATCTTAACTCATCAGATGTCTTCATGCCACAGGATGCCAGTTATAAAATCTTGTGATTTGTGATCCTTGTTCCTTGTTATAGAAGGTAAGTTGTATGTTGGTTTTGATTTGATTCGATTTTGCTTCAATGTTGGATTACAGTCCTAAGCATTTCACATTTAACAGCAAATTGTCC
>JAJIBD010035757.1:0-14652 GCA_021461705.1 Cryptotis parvus
GCCAGAAGAATTTTCACACAGGTACATATGCATGTGGCTGTCTCTCACCCAAGACAGAGAACGTCTCTTCTACCACAAAAGATCATAGCTTCCTCTACCCATGGTCCCAGAGGAAACTATTCTACTCTTTATGACCATATGAGTTTTGTGAAGTGGAGTCATTTGGCAAAATGCTATTTTAGAACTTCTTTCACCCACTATTATTTCTCTGATATTCACCCATGCTGTTTCATGCAGCAGTGATTCATTTGTCCTTATTATTCTATGTTATCTCATTGTATGAATATATCACAATTTAATTATCCAGCTATTGTCCTTTGATAGATGGATGTGTTCATCTTAGATGTATCCCTGGTAGTGGGATTGCTGAGTCACTGGGTAGGCAGGCAACTGTTTTGTTTTATGAGATAATGCCAGCCTTGGTTATCTAATGTGATAGTACCAGTTATACTACAGCAAGAAAGGAGGCTTCCAGTTGTCTCACATTCTTAACCACTCTGGATTCTAATCAGCTTCTTTTATTTAAGCTTTTCTGGGAAGCCTAGAGTAACATTTCCTGTGGTTTCCTTTTCATTTTCCTGCTACTACTGCCATTATACTTCTTTCCATTTGCTTGATATATTTTGGATGTCCTTTGTATTTGTGCAGTGGTAGTTCAGTTATTTGACCTACTTTATTGGGTAATTGGCTTGTCTTTTATTAATTTATGGAAGTCATTTTATATTTTGGATAGCAGAATTGGCATTGCAACTCTTTTCTCCAAATTTGTCCTTTACCTTTCCAGATTTATATTGATGCTTAATGAACGCCAATGCTCTGGGATACTGGGGACATCGGTGTTGGAAAATGTGGACTGGTGGAGGGGATGGGTGTTGGGGCACTGTATGACTGAAACCCAACCATAAACAGCTTTGTAATGGTCTACCTCACAGTGATTTAATTAAAAAAGAAAAGAAAGCCAATGCTCGTGTATTTTTATGATTAATACTCTTTTGTTTCAAGAATTTTATTTCACTTTTATTTTATCATAGATTCAGAAATTTTCAATAATATTAGAGAGAGGTCCTATGTACTCTTTCATGATTCACCACAGAGAAAACATCTTACAAATTTTATACAATAACAAAGCCAGGACATGGATATTAGTATATACTTATACTATATATATTCTTACTTATATATCTCATAAAATATACTTATATATTCTTAGAGCTCATTCAGTTTCCATATCTAATTTTTTACTCTGTGTACAGTTATATGCAATTATATCATGTAAAGATCAAATTACAACCATCACAATCAAAACAGCTGTACAGTCAGCATAAATTTCCTTTCCCTTTCTATCCACAAAATTTCTTTTCCATCTCTATAATTTTGTCGTTGCAATACCTTTTATATAATGTAACCAAATAGAATGTAACTTTAGGGATTAGCTTTTATCATTAATCACAATGCCACTGAAGTAGCTATATATTTTCTCATAATGATTTAAAATTTATTTTCCTAATAACTAATAGTCCTGGAAATCTTTTTGTGTCTTGTAATTGTTTTCTAAAAAAGCATGTAACTGCTGGACTTGGCTCATAGGTCACAGTTTGTCAAGTCTTATCTTACATTATTTGTTCCTTTGCTCTTTCCAACTTCTCTTTATTCTAGTTGTTGTGTTCTTTTTTTGAGGCACTATATTTCCACTTCTGTTTTGTGTGACAATTTGTTCTCAATCATACTGACACCTGGTCACTAATCTTAGTGAAGATAATGAATTGTATTATTTGTTTCAATTCTCTATATATCATTCAGTTTTTTTCTTTGGATCTGTGAAATATTATAATGCTTGAAACCTTTTGTGCTGTAATCTCTCTTCACAAATTTAAGCCATGGGCCTTCTCTATTATAAATTAGTCCTCCAAGACTCATAACTACTGGAGAGGAAGATGTTCTAATATTAAGATCATAATGAGATTGTCACTGAGAAAAAAAGAAACAATTCCATCAAAAATGAAAAAGGGGGAAGATGAACAGAAACTTCCTCTATAAAGACATGCAGATGGCCAAAGGCATATAAAAATGCTCTACATCACTTGCCATCAGGAAAATGAAAATCAAAACAGCAATGAGACGTTATCTCACACCTGGCACACATGTGAAACTGGCACATGTCACAAAAAATAAAAATGTAAAAATATAAAAACTACCAGTGTTGGCGTAGATGTATAGAAAAGCACTCACTGCTGGAGGGAATGTGAACTGGTCCAGCCTTTATGTAAAGCTATATAGACACTTCTCAAAAAACTAGGAATTAAACTCATATGACCCACCATTTTGCTTCTTGACATGTACCCCAAGGGTCCAAAAGATCTACTTAAATATATATATATATATATATATATATGAGAGAGAGACAGAGAGACGGAGAGACTATGAGACTATGAGGCTGGAGCAGGGAGAGCAAATAGGAGGGAAACTGGGGATGTTGGTGGTAAAAAAATGCACTCTGGTGTGGGAATAGATATTGTAAGATGGTATGACTGAGTCTCGGTCATAAACAATGTTGTAATTGTATATCTCATGGTAATTCAATAAATTTTTTAAAAAAATAAATTAAAAATATAAAATATAAAAAAAGACATTTGCAGGGGCCGGAGCGATAGCCCCAGCGAGTAGGGCGGTTTTGCACCTACCTTCGGCCTCTCCGCCCCCCCCAGGTTCGATCACCCCCGGCATCCCATATGCCCCCCCCGAGCACCGCCAGGAGTAATTCCTGAGTGAGAGCCAGGGGAACCCCTGAGCAGCTAGGTGCGACCCAAAAAGGCAAAAAAAAAAGACATTTGCACCAATATGTTTATTTCAGCACTATTCACAATAGTGAAAAATATGGAAACAGCCCAAATGTCCAAAATAGAGACCTGAGCAAAGAAACTGTGGTGCATACACACAATGAAATATTACAGTGCTTAGAAAAGATGCAACAGTGTGGCTACTTGGATCTATCTGAGTGAAGTTAGCCCTAAACTTCCCCCACCCCCAAGTCCACTGTAGGGTGGTTGCCGGAGGGGAAGAGTTTGATCTGATGATGGTCTTTTGTTATTCTTAGTCTGGCCATAAGACTAAGTCTGGTCAAGTTCAGGACCCGCTCCTTTGTGCTGAAATTTTTATGCATGAAACTACACCAATAACAATTTGTAAACAAACCCTGCTGCAGTCCTTTTTAATCTGGCCCAGCAGAGCCTCACAACAAGCCAGACGACCCTCCACTCCATGAGGACCTCCATTTTCCACATCTGGACTTCCCCCTTGTCAGAACTCCACCCAGCAGACCAGCCTATCGCAGCCCGGCTCATCAAGATCCACCCCTGCTGCAGTCCTTTTAATCCGGCCCAGGTATGCTGATCCAGAGACAGACATGGGGCAGAGATGCTACTGGCTCTCACTGTGCCCAGCTGCTCATGAAGCGCCCGGGAAGGATGGCAGGTTCTAGCCCTGGCCCACCACCCCAGCAGAGCCTCACAACAAGCCAGGCGACCCCCCATTCCGTGAGGACCCTCCATTTCCCACATCTGGACTTCCCCCTCGTCAGAACTCCACCCAGCAGACCAGCCTATCACAGCCCGGTTCACGGGGCCGCAAGCAGCCGCGTGGTTCATCAATAAATGCTGAATTTTGAGATGACTACAAGAGTATGCTACCCGCACGGCAGAGCCTGGCAAGCTACCCGTGTTGTATTTGATATGCCAGAAACCAGTAACAATTATAGACCTCATTCCTATGACCTGATGGAATGGTTTTGAGGCTCTTTATGTTCCTGGGCAAGCAGGTGCCTTTGGGCTCTACTTGCATGAGACAGGTCATATGGAGATATTACTGGTGCCAGCTCGAGCAAATCGATGATGAACGGGAAGACAGTGATACAGTGATACAGTGAAACAACATTTTGCTTAAAATATAAATGTACCCCCAAAAGAAATAAGTGTACATAGTTATCAGGCAATGCACAGTGATGAGTGGAGGGGAGGGCCAAACCTCCAGAACTCACTTAAGCTCAGCTTTGCTAAATCACAGAAGGGAGGAAACCCCCTATTTGAAATTCGTAACTTGCTATTTGTATTTCTAAACATGTAAGGTCTAGTTTCACTATTCAAGGACCAGCAACTCCAGGCACCTATTAAATGGATGAGGGACTCTGAGGTTCAGTGGTCCTGCCAAAGGCAATGAGTCTCAAATTTGGCTAGATTCAGGGTTACTGTGTGCACAGCAGAATCACAAGTATTCTGAATTTCATTGGACAGGGGAAATGTGAACAATGTGAACAATAAGATATTCTTTTGAGAGAGAGAAAGGGAAAGAAATAAAGAACCTGCCATGGAGGAGGGCAGGGGGAGGTGGGAGGGAAACAGGGACGTTGGTGGTGGGAGATGGGCACTGGAGGAGGGATAGGTGCTGGAACACTGTATGACCAAAACCCAAATATGAACTTTTTAATTGTATATCTTTGTAATTGAAAAAAAATAAAAAAACTTAAAAAAATTAAAAAAAAGATATTCTTTTGAGTTTGAAAGGAGGTAATTGGCAGTAAATTTGAATAGCTCCAAAAGATTGAGCTTACTGAAATATTAATTTTGCTCAGATCACAAAAAGTAATGCTACCATATTTAAAAGAAAATTCTACATTTAATTGCTTTGGTGTGGGGTGTTTTGGGTCACACCCAGCTGTGCTCAGGGCTTACCCCAGCTCTGCACTCAGGGATCAGCCCTGGCATAGTGCACAGGAAACATGGGATCAGGGATCGAACTTGTTAGCTGTGTGCAAGGTTAGTACCACTGTTCTCATACCCACTATAATTACACTCGCTTTCCATCTCATAGCATTTAATTTTTAAACAACATAGCTAAGAAAGTTCTGATTCTAGTAATGTTTAAAGATAAATCTAAAAACTAAAACATTAATAAATGATCACAAACTATGACATTTTAAAAACACTTTACATTTTAGAAAATTCTCAAGTATCAGAGACTTGGAGTAAAATACAGATATCAGAAATATAAGGCCATGTGCTATGCTCTCTATAAAACTGTGGGTAGGAGGCATGTACTTGGTCCTCCCCAAGGGCTACACTAAGGAATTGAGCTCTAATGGGAAAATAGGAAAAGAAGATCAGGAGAGGAAGAATCAAAACATGTGAATACAACTAAGATAATTGATAGGCTGACAGTTGTCTTTGACAACGGAAGCACAATTTAGGTGGATTTCCCAAACTCTCAAGTTCCAAGTGAAATAATGGGGATGGGAGAGAAAAAAAAATCTCTCAACAGGGGCTAAAAACCAAGGGTTTGACTTACCAGATGATCTCATTCATATGTAGAATACGAAAAAACAGAGCAAAGGGAGAGACAGTGGCCAGAGTAAGGAAATAGGGGCCAACAGAACTGAGATTTATGACTATGGGAGTGTGTGTGTGGAGCATGGGAGGGGTGGCATGAGAGGGGGACCGAGGGAGAGTGGTGGAGAGATTTTGGCTCTGCACTTGCTTGCTAGGTGTGATCACTGTATCACTGTCTTCCCATTCATCATCAATTTGCTCGAGCGGGCACCGGTAGCATCTCCATATGTCCTGTCTCATGCTAAGTAGAGCCAAGGGCATCTGCTTGCTCCAGGAACATAAAGAGCCTCAAACCATTATATTAGGTCATGGGAATGAGGTCTATAATTGTTACTGGTATTTGGCATATCAAATCACGACACAGGTAGCTTGCCAGGCTTGCCGTGGCTAGGTGTGATACAGCAGCAATTTAAGTCAAAGGTAATATCAATATTATTATAAATTATATCTTTATACATTACTATAAAAATAGATTGCTACAGGGGATGGAGACAGCTCTCAATGGGCTGAGTGCATGAAAGCAGGATGTTCAAGTCTGATCGCTGGCACCTCCTTGTTTCCCAAGAGCCCTCCAAAACAGAGTCTGTCAGTACCGGCAGCTGTGGCCTCCAAACCCTCGAAACACATATTACAATGAAAATAAAGAACTTTTCTCTACCTTTAGTACCTGGGCCTTAGGTAAGATATTAATTTATAATAGATTAATTAATAGAAAACTTTTAGCAATATTTTTTGGAACTCTTAGATAAAGAAAAAAAGACAAAGTACCTGGAAAGATAGGTTCTCATTATATATTGTATAGAATCTCCAAGGTCAAAATCCGTTATCTATGACCTCACAATCCTAAATTATGAGAAATAATAATTCTTATATTGTGTCTTATATAATTCACTACATTGAAAGAACTACAAATGTGATTTATTAATCTGATAGAGACTATACATGTAAATAGCATCCTTCAGTATTTGTTTTTAAATTAGGAGATTATCCTGTGTAACCATATATAAATTCATATAGAATATATTGAGAAACCAGAAAACCAGAAACAGAAAGAGAGATGTATGTGTGTATATCTACTTTTCACATTAAATCCTGACAAATACAGGAAAGGTTCATTAGAAGAACTTAGAGAAGAGCAAGAATCCAATTGGGCTTTGCCTTAAAGACCATGGTCATGGAATTCTTAAAAGTATACTTGTATACTAGGAGTTATATCATCCAAGAGCTTTCCTAAGAATGTTCTTAATAAGTACTAACTTCTGCCCACTGAACTAAAGAAATGACATGCCATTTTTGGTTATATTTTAGAGTTATGCCTGCTAGAGTTCAGGGTTTACTCCTGGCTCTGCACTCAGGAATTACTCCTGGTGGACTCGGGGGTCCTAAGGGATGCTGGGGATCCAACTGGGATCATCTGTGTGCAAGGAAAGTGCTCTGACAACTTTTCTATCTCTCTAACCCCCATGACACGACATGAAATTTTACTTAAAAGACAAACTAGAATTATTTTATCTTGAATAATTATATCCTAGGGAAATAATATAAATGAATCAAGCACACATATTGCAATTTTCTATGATATCTCTCTCTCTATCTATCTCTCTCTCTATCTATCTATCTATCTATCTATCTATCTATCTATCTATCTATCTATCTATCTATCTATCTATCTATCTATCTATCTATCTATCTATCTATCTATCTATCTATCTATCTATCTCATCTATCTATCTATCTATCTATCTATCTATCTATCTATCTATCTATCTATCTAACTGTCTATCTATCTATCTTTAATATATCTTTTAGCACACTTCTAGAAGTCATACCTATATGTTAGCTCACAGTTCTGTGAGTCAGCAGTCTGACACAGTGTGGCCAGATCCAGTTCCTGCCATCGTGGGACTGAAGTCCCTGATTTCCTTACTGGCTGTCAGCTCATAGTTCCTAAGGAATGCCCATACATCTTGTCCTCTGGTCATCTCTGCAGTCAAGGGAACATTGAATATCCGTCTGACTTTTTCTGACTTCTTCAGAACCTTTAGACCCAGACTTGAAGGCTTATGTGAATGAAATCAGACCCTTCAGAAATAATTTCCTTTTCTAAAGACAAAGGTGCCAAACAAAATTCCAATCTAGAAGCAAAACCCATCATATACATAAACAGAAGATTTGGAAGGCAGAGGCAAGAGGGAGCCCTAAAATCTTTTTTTTTTTCTTTTGGGGTCACACCTGGCAATGCTCAGGGGTTTCTCCTGGCTCTGCACTCAGGAATTACTCCTGGTGGTGCTCGGGAACCATATGGGATGCCGGGGATGGAACCCGGGCGGCATGGGCCGACTGTGTGCAAGGCAAACACCCTACCCGCTGAGCTAACGCTCCGGCTCCATGGGAGCCTAAAATCTTAAAAAGTGTACCCAGCACATGATCTGCATCTAGTCTAGGGATGGGGAGAGAGGGTGAGGGAGGAGGGAGAGAGAGAGAAAAAGAGTGAGAGAAAGAGAGAGAGAGACAGACAAACCCACAAGATGTTTTTCCTGCACTCTCTGTGTGTTCAAGTATACATGTCTAATGGAAATAACCAGATTCATTGCTTTCAAACATATTCCTGCGACAACCTCACCTACTTGACTCCTTCTACAGCAACCTAAGTGGAAAAACACAACATGGAACAATGCATGCATTGTAACAGAGGAACTGCAAAACAATAGAAATATTAGAATCTCTCTGAGGACCAGAATGAAAATGGGAAGACTGGACTGTTGTCATTGTGGTTGTTGTTATTATTTCCTGGCTTCAGGGGGAGGGAGGGTGGAACATGAGCAAAGGTCTTAAGATCAACCAATGAGGCTCTCTCTGTCTTAACCTTTGGGGGTTTCTGGCCACATTAAGGGAAATTTTTTTCTGTTTGCTTTTAGGGTCATACCTGGCAATGCTCAGGGGTTTCTCCTGGCTCTGCACTCAGGAACTACTCCTGGCGGTGCTCAAGGGACCATATGGGATGCGGGGATCAAACCCGGTCGGCACGGGCCAGCGCGTGCAAGGCAAACGCCCTACCTGCTGGACCCTAGGGGAAATTTTTTGACATATGGGGTGACAGTGGCACAACAACTGGAAAATGTACACTGCCTATGGAGTGCTGAAGTCAGACTCCCGATCATTGCCAGGTCGTGTAAAGGTGCCCTGTGGAGACAATAGAGTGAGTTTTCAGGGAGCACACAGGGATTGAGTGATACACCTCTCCCTTCGTTCTGGCTCTGTGTCTCTGTCCTGCTGCCTTTCTCTTCTCTGAGTCATTGACTACGTGGCAGCTAGAGTAAATCTAAAGTCCTTCCCTCCTCTCTCAGGTCTATAGGTCAAATCTCTGTCCCTCTAATTGCCAGGCCCAGTTCTTGCTGCCAAACCATCTCTCCTGCCCTTGGGCAATCTTCCACCCCTTCATTTGGTTTGCTTTGCCAGGCAGGCCTCCTCTGGTGCAAGAGGGCATGTGGGGAATAAGGCCCGAAGCTTCCTTCACACTTCAGAGAGTTTGCTAAATGAGTTTTCCTCCCCAGCGGTCAAAGCACTGGGACTAAGGGCCCATGTTTGTTTGCAGCTTGTAATTCAGACATCCATCTTCTTGGTGAATGTGTGTTCTAAGTTTTCTCAGAAACCACAGCATAAACTAAACTTCTTAGGAATCCACAACCCAAACTGTTTTCCATCAACACAAGCCACAGCAAGCAAGGGTGGTTACATGCCAGGTGATGAGCTGGTACTTTGGTCTCCAGGCCCCGGATTCAGCCTTCCTCATGTGCTTTTCCCCCATTTCCCAAGAATATTTCTAAACTATGAAGATAATATTTCTTTTTTTTTTCTCTTCCACATGTCAGTGAGAACTCTTGAGGAGCACAAGAAATTTTCCTGTTTTTGACATTTGAAATTCTGGAACAGGTGTGGGTGAGTGAGGAGGAGCTCACGACACAGCAGAAAGACATGGGGTTCCTGTTTGATGGCGTTGTTTTCCCCAGGCCCAGGTCCCAGCCAGCCCTGACTCTCAACACAGTTTGTTACCTTCTCATGAATATATGATATTTTCATTTCATCATAACGTATATTGTTTTTTTTATTATTTATTGCAGTGTTCGGGAGAGAATCTAATGAAATAGACAGCAGGGTTCCAGACCAAGCTCTCAAGGGTTCAAAATTCTTAGAGGAGGAAGATTTGTCTATAAATGTAGGGGGCACTTGTGTATCCATAATTACAGATATGTTTTCAAGGGAAATTCCCTGAAATATCCTGACATTAATCTTACCAGCAATTTTCTGAAATAAGATTGCTCAGACTAGTGAGTTAGCCCCGCTAATAAGGTAAGAAACAGAGTGGTCACAGGGCCAAGAGATCATTATTGAACAAAAATATCTGAAATAAGAAGACCTAGGAGAAATGAAGAAAAACATTTCCAGGGCAAGATGAGGGGTGATTGTACAGGTTTCTGTCCATATGCCCCAAATGAAAGAAAAAATACAAGAACGTGTCTTTGTTGCTACCATTTTTGAAAGAAGTTTGGAAGTTTCTCTAAAAAGAAACACCATACAACCCAACCTACTCTGGATATGGATCCAGAAGCAACTAAAGTATATACTCATACAATGACTTAAGAAGACCTATATTCACAGGTACTTCATCTGTAAGAGCCAGAGCTGGAAAGAGAGCAAATGTTCAGCAATAGGTGAAGGAATCCGCAAACTGAGGTCTCTACACACTATGGAATGCAACTCAGCAAGACAGGGTGAGCCCCTGATGCAAACAAAGAGCCGATGAATGAAAGAAGTCAGATACAAAAATGATACAAACCGCCGACGATACTATTGCTATGCCATAATATAAAGAGAACTAACTCCTACATAAAGAAAGCAGATCACTGTTGCGGAGAGAGAGGGGGCAATAGATGACCCAAAAGGCATACAAAAACTATAGGAATGATGAAATGTATTGTGATGATTGAGTCTTTTGATGTGATGATACTATATATTTTGTTTGTTTATTATTTACTACAGTATTGGGGGGGGAATCCAAAATTATAAAACCATATATTTTAATATTTCAGGGTTTTTTGGGGGAGGGGTTGGTGTTTGGGCTACATCTGGTGGTACTCAGAGCTTACTCCTGACTTTGTGCTCAGGGTTCACTCCTAGTAGCTTTCAGGGGACCACATGCAGTGCTGAGGGTCGACCTGGGGACGACTGCATGCAAGGCAAGTGTCTTAAAGTGACTTAACCCTAAACTATCTCCCTCCAGCCCACATATTAAATATGTGCACTGATTATGTCAGGTGCACCCCTAGTGTTAAAAATATAGCAATGTTTAATTTTTCCTTCTGTCCAAAATGTAAGGACAAAAGAATATACTCATGTACCTAAGGTCTTAAAGATAATACAGAAATTCAAAATGAACAATGAACTTTTCCACATTCAGCAGGGGCTATAAAGGCCTAGCGATAAGAAAAATGATTTCCATTGTTCTATGTCTCCACATACATAATTATCTGACTGGATGGTACTGAGTTTGGAATAAGTCTTATGACTTCATTTCCAATATTTTCCTATGAATAGTTTGCCTATAAAACTGGGAGTGCTTAACTAAAAAAAAAAGGGCCGGAGTAATAACACAGCAGGTAGGGCATTTGCCTTGCACATGGTCGACCTGGGTTCGATCCTTGGCATCCCCATATGGTCCCCAGGCACTGCCAGAGTAATTCCTGAGCATAAAGCCAGGAGTAACTCCAGAGCACCACCGGTGTGACCCAAAAAGCAAAATTAATTAATTAATTAATTAATAAAAAATAAAATTGGGAGTACTTTTCTATTTCTTTTTGCAGGTGTTCCTGATTTGGTCGATGGAACAGACTCCATCAATATGCTTACTATTCAGGAAAAGTTGGGCAAAATCTTCTGACTTCATCCATCTCCACAACAGGAGAGGGGCATTGCAAGGGGGTTGAGAGAAAAAGTGGAAAACTCTCTGACTGGCCAGCATGGAGGCAAGCTGGTCTCTTCACTCCATCCTTCCATCTGGGTGATGAATACCCTGACCTGATGAGGCTTGAAATATGTACAGATTTGGGGTCAAAGAGTTAGAGCAGAGGTAACAGTGCTGGCCTTGCATAGAGTTGACCCCAGTTGATCCCCAGTACCACCTATGGTCCCCTAGCTGCTAGGGAACACTCCCTGAGCACAGATCCACAAATATCCCCTGAGCACTGCTAGGTGTGGGCCCCAGTCTAGAGGGGTTGAAAAGAACTATGACTGGATCCTTTATTCCCATGGCTGAAGGGGTTTCCTCAGCTGAAGGGACTCTTCCCCTATGTCATAATCAGGTCTTGATTTGGGCTGAAGTAGAAAGAAGCTATTTGAAACTGAGTTCACTTCAGGTTTGAGTCAGATTCTATAAGATAGTTCTTTTTCCTTTTTTGGGTCACAGCCGGCAACATTGAAGGGGTTACTTCTGGCTCTTTGCTCAGAAATTACTCCTTGCAGTGCTTGGGGGATCTTATGGGATGTCGGGGCTCAAAACTAGGTCGGCCGTGTGCAAGACAAATGCCCTACCTGCTGTGCTATTGCTTTGGCAAGTCATTTCTAATGAAATAGCATGAGGGTTCCAGACCAACCTCTCAAGGGTTCAGAATCCTTAGAGGAGGAAGATTTGGCTAAATAGATGATATATTGGATCAAATAAAACTGTTACAAAAAACTGTAGCCAGAATCTAGAAACAACTTGAGTGCCCCAAAACAGACAACTGGATAAAGAAACTATGGTACATCTACACAATGGAATACTGTGCAGCTGTTAGGAAGAACGAAGTTATGAAATTTGCCTATAAATGTATGGACATGAAAGTATCATGATGAGTGAAATTAGTATAGGGAAAAGGACAGATATAGCATAAGTGCATTCATTTGTGGGATATAAAAATTGTATGATAGTAATATCCAAGGCAAGGCAAAACATGAATCAGGAGGTCTTGTCAGCATGTGGAATATACCATGTGTGTGGGAGTCAGTAGGTAAGATAGAGAAGGGACCAATGTACTAATAATTGTTGGAAATGGTGACACCAGCCTAGAACTAAGCATTGAATGTAGGCAAAGGGATATATGATAACTCCTAAATGTAGGTATTCAAGCCACAATGGGTAAGAGAAGGGAGAGAGAGATAGAGACAAAGACAGAGACAGAGAGAGGAGGAAAAGTGCCTTCCACAGAGGTAGGCTAGGGGAGGTGGGGGAGTCAGGGGACATTGGTGGTGGGAAACATGCACTGGTGGAGGGACTGATAGTGCTGGAACACTGTGTGACTGAAACCTAGACATGAACAGTATTGTAATTGTTTATCTCATGGTGGTATAATCACTTGTCTTCCCTTTGTTCATTGATTTGCTCAAGCAGACACCAGTAACATCTCCATATGTCCTGTCACATGCTAGTGTAGCCTAAGGGCACCTGCTTGCTCTAGGAACACTTAGCGCCTCAAACCAATCCTTCAGGTTATGGGAATGAGGTCCATAACTGTTACTGGTTTTTGGCATAACAAATACAACACGGGTAGCTTTCCAGACTCTGCCATGTGGGAGAATGATCATTACAGTGTATAAATGTGAAAGATCTTGAGAAGGACCTGGTCCTAACTTCCATTAATGTCTAAGACTGTCGAGCAGCCACTTTGTGGCCGTGCGCCAGCGCAGCTGTGGGTCTGGAGTGTCTCTCTTCCGGTTGCTGGGTGTGGTGGCTGGGAGCTTGCAGTTATGCCCTCCAACATAGAGGTGGAGGAATGGGGAGGAGGAGCCCAAATCCCCACTCCAAGTCCGGCTAGCATGTGAGTGAACCCTGGGAGCTATGTTGTACTCGGCCAGGGGCTGGCCAAGCCATTTACCATCCTCTGAACTCCATGGGCCACTCCATGTGGGGCCGAGCTGCACAGCTCTGGGTCTGCTCTCTTCTGGTGGTATAATAAAATTTAGTAAATAAAATTAAAAATAAATGAAATAAACATAAAAAACTGTTATAACAAGAGCACTCTACATGGAAGGGAATGAGTGATTGGTGCATATTCCCAACAGAAGGAAGAATTTTTCTCTATAAATAACATAAAAAAGTGAGAGAAAAGCACAGGGTAAAATTTTTTGTCACATTACTAAGCTAAACAGTTTCCTCCCAACACCTGACATTTTGATATGACAATTATGTAAAGCACTACACCTTTAAATCAATCTCTTCCTTGAACGGAAGAGATTTTTGCTCAACAATTCTTCTTGATGGTATGTTATACGATTTGTTCTGTACAGGTGTTGTTTCTGTCATTTGATTGCATAGTTGTTTGATAATGATTTAGAAAAGATTGAAGATTAAGAGGAAGCATTATGTAACAGTTAAATATAAGACTGTTTATGAGTTTGTTTCCCTGACTTCATGATTCTAGTTCTCTAAAATAGAATATTTTTTTTTTTTTTTTTTATTACACCGTGGGTTAATATAATTTTTTTTTTTTTTTTTTTTTTGGTGTTTTTTTTCTCCCCCTCCCCCCCCCCCCCCCCCACCCCCCCCCCCCCCCCCACCTCGCCCTTTTTAAGGTGCCCAAATAAATATTGAATGTTTCAAAGCACTCAGAGATTCCTTTGACTGCATCACACATGTCTCCATTATTAACCAAACCTGTAACATCTGAAGGAGGGTCGATGGATTTTTGCATTGATAGATCCCAAAAACAGTGCTCTCGCAGCACTGTGCTCTCTCTGGGTGCAGATCTTTGAGTAGCTTTTTGGTTACCCCACTCCACCAGCCTCATTTTCCATATTCCTCTACCCTCGGAACCGTGGTTAGGAAAAACCTGTGATCCACTGAGCATCACTTGTGAGATTTTGCTTTGTCCTGAGGACTGGGTAATCCCAGTCCTCAATTGGGTGTAATAGTTATATCTATAGCAAAAAAAAAATACAAACCAAAAACAAACTATCTTATCTATTGTGCTCATTATGGAGAAGGCACAGTACAAGAACTTTTATATGCATTATTTCATTTGAATCTCACTTTCCATAAGAGGAAAAGTTGGGATAAATCTTAACTCATCAGATGTCTTCATGCCACAGGATGCCAGTTATAAAGTCTTGTGATTTGTGATCCTTGTTCCTTGTTATAGAAGGTAAGTTGTATGTTGGTTTTGATTTGATTCGATTTTGTTCAATGTTGGATTACAGTCCTAAGCATTTCACATTTAACAGCAAATTGTCCAGCAGGTTT
>JAJIBD010035758.1:0-27473 GCA_021461705.1 Cryptotis parvus
TGTGTTTTGGGGTATGTTGTGATGGAACTCTATACTACGCCACACAGAGCACTATACTTCTGGGTCCCTTCACCATGAAATTCAACCACTCTGTGCTTTTGCACCAACTCTCTAAATGTCATTTCTGGCCCAACCATCATGTTTTTCTTAGAGTTTTAAATTATTATTATTTTGTTTTGGGGCGAGGCTCAGAGATAATACAGCATGGGCAGCTTGTCTTGCCTGCAGCTGACCAGGGACAGTCCGAGCACTGTGTATGGTCTTTGAGTATCACTGAGAAGTAATTTCTGAGCACACAGAGCCAGGAACAAGCCCGAGCACTACCAAGAGTGTAACCCTAAAAACAAGAATTTTTTGTTGTGTCTTGGTATTATTTGCTTTGTTAGCATTTCACATAATTTATTCTTAGTTGCACATTACTAGTTGCTGTTACAGCACCCGAAGAGTTAGTAAAATGAAAGTGTCCACGATTGGTCACAGATATTATTCTCTGGGGTCAAGGAGATGGGAATAGCAGGGGCTAAGGCTCTGCGCTTGCAGTGTTCAACCTAGGTTCCATCCCTTCTGCGCACCATGGCCCCCCTAGCTTCTCAGGAGTGATTCTTCCCAGTGCAGAGGCAGGAGTAAAGTCACAGTCACTGCTGGGTGTGATTAAAGAAGCCAAAACACCAAAAAACCCAAGGCCAAAATAAAAGAAAAAAATGATATTCTGATTTTTTTTTTTGTTTGTTTTGCTTTTGGAGTAACACGCTATGATACTCAGGGATTACTCCTGACTCTGCATTCAGGAATTACTTCTGGCAGTACTCAGGGGACCTTATGGGATACCTTGGATTGAACGATTACGCCATGTGCAAGGCAGATGGTCGGCGTGTGCAAAGGCAAACACCCTACCACTCCATCAATTGCCTTGAAACCTGGAGATTATTGTGTGTGTTTCAATGACAGCTCTGGCCCCTAGACATGGTGAATGAGCACTTTTCCGCATTATAGGATGCGTGTTTCAAGATGAGTAGCTAGCAAGGCAGGGAAATTGTGAAAGGAGGAGAAAGTGCTAGCTGAATTTACTAGAAGGAAGTGAAGATACATAGATTCAGTTCTCCAGACAAAACTGTTTCTCTTCAACACCCTCCTCCACCCTGCTCTCTTTGCATAGCAAATTAAAACACTGTAATGAACTTAACCTGCAAATTAAGATATTGAAACTCAGAATTGATCAAAGTTACCTATTTATTATTACCCTTTGCTGCATGTGTCTGAGGTTTAAACCTCAGGCCTTCTGTAGTCAAGGTTTTTTATTACAGCCATGTTAGTAATTAGGAAAGAGGCAAAGAGTTGTTCATTTCCTCAAGAAAGTGTTCTATACAGCTATTTTTCTTTGTTAACACACAGTCAATAGTGTTTGGGATAAAGAAAAATTGACAGATTGATACACGAACTTGCAGACTGCATTCTTTTATAATTTCAGCTGAGTATATGAAATCAGCACAGTGCATTCAAAACCTCCGGAAGTCTGTCATCTAGTGCCCACACCTTCCAGCTCCTGGTAAATGGGCGTACATGTGTGTGCACTTACTAGGAATTGGAGCAGAGTGGGAGGATTTAAATGTATTTCTGGCATTAAGAGCTCTCTACATTCCTTAAAGTGTCTTAATAAAGTTTGTTTGTTTTCCCTGTATAGCACATTTTTGAGCATGAAATAGGTGATCCACTTTGTTGCATGGGCATAAAATAGTACATCGTGTCTTAAAATGAGTTATTTTGCCAATCTAGATTTCTTAACCATAGCGTGGTAATCGACACACATAAGAAGAGGTCCCTAATAAGACCTCGATCTTTTACTCACTGATATACTTCGCGAATTAGAATTTTCAGAGACTGTTGATTGTTGACTCTCAAACAAATTTCATAGTTTTGAGGAAATGCATTAAATGGGGAACTAGGTGGGGTTCAGAAAGCAGTTGTTAGCTAGAAAAAGAGCTGCCACAAGTGCAGCCAGCAATCACATGCTCTCGATGCTCCACTTTTCGCCCTCACCTGTTGTTGCAGTTGGGTACTGGCATGTGCTTCCCATATTCACCTGAGCTCTCATTTGCAGGCAATAAGCAGAAGCTGCGAGCAGAAATTACTCTTTAGAGAGCAGAAAGAAAATATATTTTCCTCTTTGAATTTCCTGTAATTAGTATTGTTTGTCGGCGGGAGAAAGGGGCTCGTGCGGTCTGCTCTCCATTACCTTTCCTTAAAATTACA
Organism: Cryptotis parvus; assembly: GCA_021461705.1. NCBI lineage: Eukaryota > Metazoa > Chordata > Mammalia > Eulipotyphla > Soricidae > Cryptotis > Cryptotis parvus. The sequence goes on from JAJIBD010035758.1 coordinate 2,251, forward strand.
GAGAGAACGTACCGTCAGCTTACGCTTGTCCAAGACCCAGGTGCCCCCAATTTAGTGGGAGAGGCGGGCAGCTGGCCACTTCTTTCTCGAGGCCAGTCCCAGAGCAGTTGCTTTCTGCTGGAGGGGACAGGAGGTGGAGCCTTTTGCTCCACCACAGCCAGTTCCCTTCTCCTTTCTCTCTCCGGCTGTGCGTGGCTCTCAGGCCCCGTGTGCTGCTCCTGGGAGTGAAGTAGGCAGGGTGTTGCTGCAGACCGTGGTATAAACTGCTGGTTTCTATTTGGGGTGCCCAGGGAGAGAAGAACAGCGGGAAGGAAAGAGACAGCACCAGTGCCATGGGCTAAGCTCTGCTACTTTCCTTTCTCGAAGCAGAGGAAAAAATCAGTAAGTGTGATTTGTGCTGTGCAGAATTCTAAGTGCTTAACTATTTTGTGTGATTATCTTCGAGGCTAGTTTACCTTCTTTTTAATCTCTTGAGCCAGAGATAGCAGGAAAAGAGAAGCGAGACTGTGCACATGTCTTAAAATGGATTGATAGGTGTGTGATTAATAATTAACTTTGTCAAAGTGGAGTAACTCAATCCATAGGCTATATTGGAAATCAAAATACTGAAAAAAAAAAAAACCTCCTTTTGCTTTTCTTCTGTTACAGGCACCCTAACAGCTTTTTTTCCCCACACTACCTAGATGTAGAGTTTGCTTCTGAGTTTCTTTAAATTGGGGCACACAGTTTGGATCCATTTTCTTACCTGATGAAATTGTTTTTTCCAGAGCAGTGCTCAGTAACAATAAAGAGAGAGAAATAAAAGCTGGCTCTAACATGACGTGCATTACACATTTGCAGCTACTTTCCTGTGTCCTCTGCTTTTTCTTTGTGGAGGAAATTTAGGTGTGAGCTGTGAAGCCACTCCAAATAAGTCATGTAAACCCAGCTTCCACATTATATTTTTCTTTTGATATCAGGCAGATTCCACATCTGCTGACTTGTGAAAACAGAACTTAGAGTGATGGCATTTGCATTGGAATTTTCCCTCCCTGTCTACACGTGCATTTTGTCCTTATTTTAACTTTTTTAATTGTCCCAAGTACTTAGGTATTTTAATTAATTAGTGCATGGTATAGAGTTTTCTTCCACTAGTTGTCCCCCAATATAATTATCATTTTTTCCACCACTAAATTTGACTGGTGTACTTCTTAAATCTGGGGTTTACATTTTTTTGTCACATTAGTGCTTTAAGTAGATTTAAATAGGTCTCTAGAAACTTGCAAGACTGACTTCAGCTAGTTATACATCTTCATCTAGCTTATGATTTCTGCTTATTATTATTCCTCAGGAATAAGATTTCCCTCAGGAGCAGGTTTTAAAAATAATTAATATATTATCGTACACCTCAATTCATTTGGGTAATAAATGAGTTTTGACAAGGAAATCATTTTAGGAATGCTTTGGGATAAATGGTGGGTAATATTTGATTAATTAAACGGAGCCAGTTAGCTGGGCTCTAAATTTTACTTAGGAAAATTATTCTGTACAGCTTGCAGTAATCCTGATCTTCAAAACTGGCATGTCTTTAGCTAAATTGTTCACTTTTCTCACAAGGATTACACCAGCCTTTGTTTGGCAGTGTGCAACTTTTCAGAGGTTTTTCAGAAAATATAATTACTTCAGGATTTTGAGTCGATTCATTTCTTGGGGATATTCATATCTGAAAAAACTTGGCACAGACAAGGACAGGTAATTATTCACCTGCTTTACTCTTGATCCCACCACTTACAGTTTCCCAGGAGAAATTGCTTCCTTTCTATTGTGTTTCTCTTATCCCTCTCTGTGGGCACTTTCCTTCTTATAGCCTGAATAAGTGAGCCTGACTCTATTGCAGGTATTAGTGGTGATTCTCTCTACCTCTCTCTCTCTCTCTCTCTCTCTCCTCTTCCTCCTCCTCCTCTCCACCCCTGGCTCTCCTGGTATAAGATACTTGGCCTTGCAGAGTCCGATTGGTTCATTGTGACCTGGTTGGGTTCTGTAGTGCCAGGACCACCATCGGTGCTGGGGTCTCCAGGACCACAGCCAGGACCCCTCAGTGATAATTACAGCGCGTTCTGGTGCTGTCCTGAAGCAATGTGTTCTGGCTATACTATCCACCAGATACCTTTTTCAGATGTCTTATTACCTCAAGAAGTGCAAAACCTGGTTTTAATGTGTAGTACACCGAAGTATTGATGGGAAGGAATCAATTGGAAGGAGTACAGTGTTTTCTGGCTTTGCTTTTGGGGAAGGCGCAGCTAACTAGCAGTGCCACTTGCTACTCGCCAGCTGAGTTTGGTTATCCGTGTGGTGCGGGGATCAAACCCCAGCAAACTATATATCTCCTAGCCTGTTGGCTTTTTATAGGCCTGAACTTTCTCCTAACCCAAGTCCTTTTACTTTCTCAAGTTCCAAAATTTTAAAAGAAGATGAAGACAGAACAATGTGTGAAGTTCTGATCCAAAAAAATACAAGGTGATTAGAAAGAATTCCTCTGTCCATTTTTCTCATTCGCCCCTGCTGTTCCCTTGATCCTCCCTGTTCTTGACTCACTGTACTTTCTTCTGTCTCTGATGGTGTCATTCACTTCTGCTTCTCCAAATCTGTGCCGCGTTCACTTCAAATACCCCATCAGCTGTTTTTGGGAGGAGGTACAAAGAGTGGTAGAGAACTCTCATTAGCCAACCTTTTCCCCAAGTAACATACAAATTAGCAGTACCTATACGATCAAGTCTGTTGTCAATAACATGGAAAGAACTGGAATAGGTATTTGGTAGGATATACTTGGAAGACCATATTGCTTTTGCTGTTCCTGTTAGATTATAGGAAACAGAAATCTACTGCCCAGGTCTTTAAAATTTTATTCACATACCACTGTTTACAATGTATACCAATTATTAAAATGTTCATGACAGTTTCAGTAGGAGTGCTTCAGCACCCATCCCCTCCACTAGTGCCCATTTACCACCACCAATGTCCCCCAGATTCCCTCTCCCTCAGCCTGCCTCTAGCAGGCACTTTTTCCTTTTTTTTCTCTCTCTCTTCCTCTCTCTGTCTCTGTCTCTCTCACCTAGCAAGAAGAGCAATCTCCTAGGTATAAGTCATCTTTATTGTCCCTATCTTGTGTCCCTAGTTAACTGGCTCTGAACTGCATGTCCCTACATATCTATGATTGTTCTGCACTTGCTAACTCTGCTGTGGAAGGAGTAGTGGCTCCTGACACTCTCTTCCTGCAGGCAGCTCAGATTATGGAAACTTGGTGAGGTTTGGGTGACAGCTTAAATTTGTGGATGTCATTCTCAAAACACAGGTGAGGTGGAAGCCCGTCCTCTACAGTGCTGCCAAGAGATACAGAGAAAGGATGCTCTGCCCAACTGGGAGTGGTAAGAGTCTAGCAATTCTGTCTTTTTACCTGCTTTTTGCTCTTTGGTGGTGGTGGTGGTGGTATATAGATTAGGAAATTCCCATTTGATTGACTTATATTACCATTGTTTGAATATTCCAGTAGAAAATTGATTTTTTGTGAACAGATCATTGTGCTGGGATTAAATTGTAGTATAATAGGTGAAGTGCTTTCCATAGCTAGAAGTCTTAGTAATAGGAGAAGAGACAATTATGGTGGAACTCATCGCGATTAATGTAGCTATTCTTGGAGCACACTTCAGCAGCAAGACCCTTTTGTTATAGTCTCTCTGGTTGACCATTTCTTCATCTGTACTTTTGGTTCACAATCAGTAGATTGCTCTGACCATGACTGTATTTTGGAAGATTGTGCAATTTCTGTTGGTGCATGAGAATGTGTCTTTTAATTCACATATTAGCATTCTTAATAAGTAGACATTATTATTTTTATAGATATTATAAATATTTTACCTATTCATATATTTTCCTATTCATATATAATTAATTTATTTTTTCCTTCTATTCATATATTATTCCTTAGATTGCCCTAATTTTTTATGTGAGCTTTTTGAAGGTAATGTCCATAAGCAGAGACTAATATGCAGAATTAATGGCTGCTGCAATTATTTGCCGAGGATGATATTGTTGCCAAGCCCAGTGGGTACTCAGGATTACCTGCAGACTCTGCCTCAGGGATCTTTCCACAGTGGAACTCAGGGATGCCTCTGCTTTCCATCGCCATGATTGGCCAGCTCATAAAGTAGTAAATATTCAAAAGATAAAAATAATGAAATGGATACTTCTGTAAAAAGTTAGAAACTTGATTACTTGTTCTTTTTCTATAAAAAAAATTTCTATTTGGAAGTCCATATTGTTTGTGCAGAATGAAATAAGGAGATCTTCCAAAGATGAGATCATACACCTTTGAGAGAGTACATTTCTACTTGAGGTAGTCAAGCACAGAATGAAGCCATTCTAGGGACAATGTAGGTGTAAAATAGCTAAGGCCTATAAACACCAGTAGCTCTCTTCATTCGAGCTCATATTCTGTGAGACGCTGAAAATACAGGATGCGTTAGCACATTACATATGTACATGTTTCGTAGCCATTATTTCACCACTGCACTTATTTTTTTAGCTACGTACATCATGTTTCAATATAATCATTGTGTGAGGAATTTGGAGTTAACAAAGACATTTATCCTATATTCACTGGCAGATTCTACTATCAGATCATTAATATCGGAGTTTAAATTTGTGTATTTCAATGCACTCTCAAGATTCAATCACAGTGTTCATTTCACGTCTATTATTGATATTTACATTTTTTAATTTAGTAGTCGCCAGTGACCCCAACAAAGTTATAATCAGGGTGGTCATATTATTTAGATGTTTCACTTCTCTGGAATGTTTCCTAGAAATACGTGTATGCTTTTTGCTTCTCTCCTTTCTCTTAGACACTCTGACTTGGTGCTTGATGGCGATGAGGTGTGTGTTTTCTGGCTGCCATCATGTAATATCATGTAATTTCAAGCACTCATATGCAAGAATCCATGTCTTTATCTCTTTCTGTAGCACAGAGCCTAACATACTGTCTCACCCAAAGGAAGCATATACCAGTTATTAATGAAGAAAATGGTGCAAGTTTCTTTTACCATTTGTGTATGAAAGTATGTCTTTATCTTTGTGTATGCAGGAGTGTATGTCTGTGTGAATCAGTCCTTCAGAAGATAGAATTTTTAAGAAAAATAAGAACAAAGAAACTTAAAAGGCACCATTCTTTTATGGACGTGTTAGAGACATAGAAAAACTCTTAACTCACCCATAATTCCATAAGTTCACTTATTCCAATATTATTTTATTAAGACAAGTCTTTCACTCCTGGGGATTAAATAATTCCAGTCAAACAGTTGTGGTTCATTTACAATCTGGCAAATGAGGTGGAGTATCCCCAAAGTTAAACATATTATTAGGGCATACGGTATGGCAGCTGTGTGGAACTGGGGAAAATAGCCAAGATAGGCTGGCTGGAGCACACCAGCAGAGATTCAGTCCAAGTAGCAGAAGAAAACAGGTAGAGATTATGAGAAAGGCTGTTTGGGGTTCTGGGCTTCTAACCGGATGTATTGAGGAGTTAGCCAGTAGTTTCTGCTGTTTACTTTCAATTTTGATCACAGAGGACAGAATCTTGAATCGCTCTGGTTAATGTCTCAGGGTTCCACCTGAACTTTGGTTGCTGAATAATGCGTATCCACAAGGACATTTAATAGGTTCTTACTTGAATGCTAAAAACATGAGGTCCCAAGAAATGTGGGATAGGTAATCTCTCATCATTGTACAAAAGTGTATTTTCTTCCCTGGTAGTAGAAAATAACATGACTTACATCGGTGACACAGCCTAACACCAGTTCTGCTGCTCTCACTTGAAAAGAAGATCCAGTGTCTTTCTTGGCATGTTGTTTTCACTATACAAAGAACACAAGTCTGGAGTAGAAACACCCAACTTTTTACATCTTTCTAATGATGGACAAACTTAACACCTATATTTTACAAGTGGGGGTGAACTATCATGATCTTGAGGGTTTACTCTTTTCCCATTTGTTTCTTAGATCTAAGAATCTAGGAAGCGAAGCCGGGAGGAGCAGGCGACTTAACCCAGGCAAGGGCTTGCCTTGCATACAAGCCAACCTGGATTCGATCCAGCATCCCATATGGTGGCCTAGCACTGCCAGGAGTAATTCCTGCATGCCAGAATAGGAGGAACCCCAGAGCATCGCTGGGTATGACCCAAAAAAAAAAGAAAATCCCTAGGAAATATAGTTGCCAATTATTCTTCATAATTTAAACATTTGATTGCCCACTGCTGACCTAGACACAATGCCAGGGTTATTTGGAAAGAGCTCTTGAAACTGTTAGAAAGCAAATGGCTATAACAATGTCTGATGAAGAGGGGGAGAGGGAGAAAGTCAGTGGTTGGACGAGTTTTGCAGCGAGGAGTGGTCTTCGGGGGTTGCCACAGGACTGAGATGAAGGGCCTGGACCTTGAGCGCTCGCCTAACTTTACTGCTTTCCTTTCTGGAGCACTGAAGCCTAACGTGCCAGGAATTATTTTATACTTTAACTGAGACACCATTTTTGCACAAGATTATTGTGGGTGATATGTGGTAGCAGCAGTTAATGGTGTGCTATATAAAATATTTAATCCCATGCACCACCTAAAGACTATTATATCCTTCCATTATCAAATAATATATGTATCTGGAGGGTTATGTTTCTAAAATTAAATATATAGCATAAAGGGAATAATAGTTTCTGTTCTAACTTCTCACCATGGTTCTCTGTCCGATCCATTGAGATTACAATATGGTATCTGAATTTCTTCTGTCACTCTCAGACCTTTTCAGGTTTTCCTAAAGTCTGAGATAGAGTGCTGAATCTTTTACTGGGAGAGAAGGCGAAGATTGTAAATTGTTCCTGTCCTTTGTGCATTCACACCCCACACAGCTTCAGTAAAGCCTTGTCCAGATGACCTATCAGCAATATGAAGTCCCACCTGACCCTTTGTCTTCTTTCCTGGGGGGCTTATAAATAAGTTGGGGTATCTGGTACATATGGGAAGATTTAAGCTAATGGAGCTTAACCCACTTAACTGCATGAAGTGGGCATGCTTTGCCTGCAGGGAATCGGAAATGGGTCCCCAGCTGCATGACCCTGAGGGACCTACAGTGCAGCCTCAGGCACCATGCCAGGAATAGCCTAACATAGCCATCGTCATCATAAAATAAAACTGTGGATATCACCCATACTATGTATGTAAAAAAAGGAGTAATTTACATTTTATCTAGACTAAACTATAACAAGCACTCTTTGGAAGCTTTAATAGTAAGCGAAGCAAAGCAACACACTAATGACTTAGCCCACAATAATCTCTAATGGAGAATTTCAGGCATGAGGCTAATAAAACTCTTCCAAGTGTCTGATAAAGCTCTTCCTGTGGATAATTGTCTTCTGTTTAATTGAATGGGTCCTGTTTAAATGAAGTGATTAGAACTTTCTTCCCCACAACCCCTATAATGCAGCTTGATTTGAAACTCAGAACTCTCTATGCCATATGGTTAAAAAGTAGGGTGTTTTGGAGATAATCCCTCATTTGAATTTTCGGTTTGAATATTTACTAATAACTTCCCAAAGTCTCTTCACTCCCATATACTTATTGTGAGAATGAAATCAAGTAACACCCCTAAAATGCACGACAGCGTGGTTTGTATGCTCAGATCCAATAAAAGTAATTTCTCTGTAGCAACATTAATTAGATAACTAGTCCCAGTTAGAACTCTATTTTTCAAAGCAATGACTTTATTTCTGTTATAACCAGAGTGGGGTGAGGGAAAGAATTATAATACCACTATGAATTATTGAACAGTTTAATTATGTTTCCCGAAGTAAAAGCGTATGAAGTAGCATCCATTACTTTGGGGAACTGCATCCCAGCCCTTTTTATGAATCTTCTTCATTTGAAGCCTTTCTTCCCTGACCTGGGAGGCGTCTTACAAGCAGAGTCAACCGTATTGGCGTCTTACGGCCAAGTTCACAGTAAGACCATTTTGTCTTCCTTGCGTGATGAGTAAAGGATATAAGGCTAGGGTTGCTAGTTGGCAGAAGGAGGATTAAAGGGGGCGCTTTTCTGAAATGAGCCACCGCAAAGAAATAGAGCCCAGAGAGGAGACTCTGGATATGTTCCTATGAATTCAATCATGACTAAAACTTTTCTCCATGACATGGAAGCAGAGGTGAAGACCTTTTGGTGTGTCAGCTTGCTTGTGTGTTTCTTTTGGTGTGTCAACAGTGTTAGAAATGTTGTCACCTGTTGCAGAAGACTATTTTAGAAGATACAGTTACAGAAGACATTCAGTCTGAAGTGTATTATCCCTCAATAATAAATATTTTCTAACTTAGTGGTATAAAACTGATTTTGCCCTGAACCTTCCTCTTCCGTGTTAGTGACAATGAAATTTAGTATGGCAAAAGGGAACTGTGAAAAGCTTGATTTAAAGCTTATTTTACTAATATTTTTGTGTATAATATTTGAAAACTCTAAGCAAAGATGATACAAGAAAATACTATGATGATATGAGTCTTATTAATGGAGTTCTAAGTTGTGACTGGGGGTGAGGGGGTGGGGATGCCGGTCCTCTCAAAACCAATGTTTGGCTATGCTTGAATGGGAAAAGCCTAGATAAAGATTTTGATGATCTGAGTTTAACAAGTGAAGCTATCACACTCCCTACATACTGGGAATATTACAGAGTTAAATAGCCAGGCGGGGGAGTGAGTTAAGTAACACTAAGAGTAAGGAGTATTTCAGGCTACTATCATACTCCCATGGTTACTGTTTGACACGAACCAAACAGTCTAGATCTTAGCAAATAAAGTTTCCTGAGAAACATTTATAGTGTTGAAGTACAAGTTAACGGACCTTTGCAACTAATAAAATCAATCTTTCATTGTGCAATAAAGTATTTTGCCCATAGCCAAATAGTGTTAGACAAAATCTGGATTATAAAATAAGAATATAAATAAGTATAGTTTTTAAATTTTTTTATTATACCGATGAAACATACACTTACAAAGGTGTTCATAGTGGTTCTTGGTAATGCAGTATTCCAGCACCCATCCCTCCACCAGTGCCCCATTTCCACCACCAATGTTTTGGATATTGTGCCAGTCTAATGGGGTGAGATGGTACCTCATTGTTGTTTTGATTTGCATCTCCTGATGATTAAGAGATGAAGAGCACTTTTTCATATGCCTTTTGGCCATTCCAATTTCTTCTTTTTTGGAAGCTTCTGTTCATTTCTTCTCCCCATTTTTTGATGGGGTTGGCTGTTTCTTCTTGTGAGTGCTACCAGGTGCCTGGATATATCCTGGATATTAGCCCTTGTCTGATGGGTCATTGGGTGAATATCCTTTCCCACTCTGTGGATTGTCTTTGTATCTTGGTCACCGTTTCTTTTGAGGGTGCAGAAGCTTTTCAATTTTATATAATCCCATTTGTTTATCTTTTGCTTCCATTTTGGGTCAGTGGTGTGTCGTCTTTAAAGATACTTCGTTTCGATGTCGTAGAGCGTTTCTCCTATGTTTTCTTCGATGTACCTTATAGATTCATGTCTGTACCGAGGATCTAGAATCCATTTGATCTGACTTTTGTGCATGGCGTTAGAAGGAGGTCTAAGTTCATTTTTTACATGTAGCTGCCCAGTTTTCCCAGCACCATTTGTTGAAGAGGCTTTCTTTGCTCCACTTAATATTTTTGCTCCTTTATCGAGAGATTAAGTGGTTTGTATATTTGTGAGTGTGTTTCAGGATACTCAGTTCTATTCCATAGGTCTACAGGTCTGTCTCTACCAATACCACACTGTCTTAATTACAACTGCTCTGTAGTAGAGCTTGAGGTTGGGGAAAGTGATGACTCCCATCTTCTTTTCCCAAGGATTGCTTTAGCTATTCGTGGGGAGTTTTTATTCACACAAATTTCAGGAGTGTTTGTTCAATTTTTTTGAAGAACATCATGGAGTATCTTTATAGGGACGCATTGAATCTGTATAAAGCTCTAGGGAGATTATTACCATTTTGATAATGTTAATCCTTCGATCCATGAGCAGGAATGTCTCTGGTCTTCTATATATCTCCTGCCTGCAGTAATGCGTTTTGTAGTTTTCTTTGTAGAGATCCTTCCATTCTTTGTCAGGCTGATTCCTAGGTATCTGATTTTCTGGTGCAATTGTAGATGGGATAGTTTCTTTAATGTCCACTTTCTTCTCTTTCACTGTTTGCATATAGGAAGGCCAGTAGCTTTTGGGTATTGATTTTGTACCCTGCTACTCTGTAAGAATGTAATTGTCTAGAGACACTCTTGGTAGGGGAGATTTTTTGGTTTTCAGGTACATATAATATCCATGTCATCTGCAAATAGTGATAACTTGGCTTCTTCCCTTCCTATCACCTGGTTGCCTTCATTACACTCTTTTTCTTCCCTGATTGCTATGTAAGTACTTTGATACTATATTATTGAATAGAAGTGGTGAGAGTGGGCAGCACTTGTGTCTTGTCCTGATCTTGGGAAGGCTTTCCAGTTTTCCCATTAGAATGATGCTAAGCTGTGGGCTTGTAGTAGATGGCTAGTTATCAGGGAAGGTTCCTTCAATCCCCATTTACAATAAGTATGGTTTAACTTAAAGGCTGCTAAGTAGGACATAAATGAGTACCAGAATTTTAGTAGAGGAAGGCAAATCAAGGAATGCCCAGGTTTTAAATTTTCTATTTTTACATAATTGATAAAATATGACATCCATGCCAAAAAATTATAGGAAAAATTATGAGGCGATTCCCAGAATAGATGGAGAGAATATTTACACATTCACAAAGGGACAAACTCCCTAGTTGGTAGGTTGAAGGGAGAGAAAAATAATCTGATGAAAAGAACTACTGGTAGGCGGCATTGCGGCAGCCCCTTTTGCATCTCCCTTCCTGACCGCAGTAGGTTAGGGAATCGGTGTAGACTTTGTTGCAGTGTCAGTTTGATCACCTTGGATGCCTCGCATCTGACTTCTAAATGAACTGAAGTTCACACTTTCTAAACATTTAAAATCAGCCCAAATGGGTGCCTTTGGACTGATGTTTATGACAGGCAGTAAAAGAGCAAGTTCACCTAAGACTTTTGAATCTAGATCTGCTTAGCAATCAAACCTTATTCAGATTTCTGATAAGTAGTGAGTGTGTCCTAAGAGTGAGACCAGGATGTAGCAAACACGGATGCTTCCTTGCAGAAAGTGGAAGAGGTAGGCGCGACTTAAAGCAATATTCTTGTATATATGCTGGTTTGATCCCTGGCAATACATACTGGCTACCCTATCCTGAGGGCAGGGGCAGGAAAGCCCTGAGTACCACCAGGTATGTCCCCAGATAAACAGATCATTGAAGTAGAGGCCAGAGCAGAGGTGCTCTACCATAATGCTGAGGAAGAGGCCAGACGTTTTTATTGATTTTACAGGTGTTTGAGCTTGTGATATTCTCTTGTATTTTAGAAACCAGGAACCCAGCATAGATAGATTAAAATCTAATGAGCTATTCTAGTTATCTTTGCAATAACTTTTACTTTTAATAATTAAAGTGCTGAAAAAATTTCTAAGCATGGACACGTTATTGGAGTCAAATTTCCATTCATTTGTAATATTTTGCCTTAGAAGAACAGAAATTTAAGGCAGAAATTTAAAACTGTTTTATCACCAGATGTTAAATGCAAGATAAATTTTATGTTAAAAAGTGTGCTTCCCCCAATATTATTTTAGGATAACTATTAAATCACTTCTTAAATAGTTGAATTTCAGAGAAAACATGACTTAAATTGATGCATATATTGCAGCTTTAGTTTTTCAAGACACACTGTTAGACTACCTTTGTACAACCATAAAATGATAATTTTTAAACTTATGGATTAAATAGCTGGTAATTGGTTTCAGTTTCGTTCTGAGGGCCAAGTTAATGTATAGTATCTATTATATGATTATTACTATACATGGAATTTTTATGAAAACATTTTTGTCTAAATTTACTTCATTTTAAATTATATTTGTTCCTAATATGGATAATTTAAATTTATACTCTCTAATTTAACTTTACAAACTTATTGCAGTAATGTTACTTGTCCATTAATATGTTCCTACTCTACTCTGTACTTAACGCTGGTGTAAAATTAATTTAACATACTATTTAATCTAAATATATGAGCCATTAAAATATGTATATAAGCCAATATAAAATTTGCTAGACTATGAAAGACACAAATTGTTTCACTGGAGAGCAGGATTCATAAAAAAATTTTTCTTGAAATATGACTGCATAACATTCAGGAACTTCATACTCCTGGCTTTTGTCCTCACTTGTCATAGTCTTCTATAAAAACACCAACCCAGAGAGGGTGGAAATACAGAAATAGTTTGTGTCAATCAGGATCCAAACCAGCAAAATAAGAAATGACACCAACCATTTAGCAGTAAAAATTTAACACAGAGAATTGCTAAAGTAGCTTTGGAAGAAAAGAGGTTTGCAGGCTATCTGAGGAAGCGGACATTTCCAGGCTTGTGATATCGGGACGAGCCTCATGGAAGAGATGCAGGCCACGAAGGGTTTATCTGCCACGCCTAGCCTGCCCAGCCAAGAGCAGCCTGTGACTGGAAGCTACCTACGATGAGGGAGTCATTAGCCATGGAAGAGCGAAAGCTCAATGGCTGTTGCCTCTGAAGGGGCCTAAGGCAAATAATACGAGAGTGAACGAAATGAAGTGGAACCAGCTCCTACTAGAGACCAGTGGCTGGTATGAGACGGGTAGGAGTTTGAGGGCAAATAAAGTTTGGGAGGTGAGAAGTGAGCAAGAACCAAACCTGTTCACCTCCACTTCACACCTGATCTCTTCTGGCACTTGGGGGGCTTAGACTCGAGAGTCATAGAACATGAGCCTCAGTGACTTGAATCTCAAATAGAAGAGAACTCAGACCTGGGAGACATAGTGTAGCCAGATCAAGTTACTGGACGTGTTTTAAAAATACTTCACGGTCTTCTACTTGGAGTGTTTCGTATACAACCATCTCTGACCACGCCTGTTTTAGTACAAAAATAACAGTCATAGCAAGTAATATTAGCATTGCTAAAATTCCACAGATTTGTGTGAAATTCTGCAAAAAAACTTGAATATTTCAGAAAAGAAATACAAGGAGTGAAAATAGATCTCCTTTATATATAAATTCAGACCAATAGTCAATAAAAATATTTTAAAGAAAGCGCACAGATCCATTATAATGAACATAAAAATGGGTTTATAAAATTAAGAAAATAATTTCATTCTTGAAATTTGTAGTGATGTGTTATACTCCAATTATCTTATGATCTACTGTTATCATGAGTATTTTTTTAAAGCAACTCTCTTCAATCCAAATTAAACCAGTCTTTTTATCCAAATCCAACAGTCCAATTTCACTATCAATTCTATGAGAGAGGGACATTTAGTGAATGAAGTGAGGTAGAGATTAGTGTTTCAGAGATTCTCTTCTCATGTTGACTCTGGAGACAGAAGGAAAGGAGCCAGCTTCAGATGCACCAGAGTCCCAGGGGGCAGTCCACCCGAGTTCTGAAGAGACTGAAATCTTTCATGAATCACAGGAAGCCGTCATTTTGGAGCAGGAGCAGCAAAAAAGATGCGAGAGAGTGAGCAAGTAGATGCCAGGAAATCATATACATCATGGTTAATTTATTCTTTTGGGTTTTTTTTCTTAAAAGGAGGGAACTTACTGGCTCGCATACATAGCTCTATCCTTGAGACTTTTGCTGTCTCTCCATCACTTTTCCCAGGTTTTATTTTCTTGCCATTTCTAGGTTCCACTTTCCTTCTGGTTGGGGCTGTGACTTACTGCATCATGCACAGGTTACCCCTTGAGTTTCCTTTGATGCCACAGTCCGCGTCAATGCATTTCTCACCTTTATGAGCTTCCTTGGTAATGGGAGGTGTGGTGGCTTCCTAGAGCCCTCGGGGTTCTCCCTTTCGGGCTTTGACTGATGAGTGGTATAATAACTTCCAGCAGCTCTGGAGAATAGGTTTCATTTTTGCTTCATAACATAGAAGTATAATCAGTTTCTCTCTGAAACATAATCTGAGGAAAGGTCTACTGCCTATAAACTAGGTCTAGGAGGGCATTAAACATATCAAGAAACTGCTAATACCAACCTAAAACTAAGCATTAAATACAGGCGAAAAGATGCACACGTGACAGCGCCTCTTAATGTATGTTAACCAATCCACCTGATGCCAGAGGGAATAAAGAGATAGAGAGAGAAGAGAAAGAAATAAAGAACTGCCATAGGAGCAGAGGCTAAGGGAGGGGGGAGAAGTCGAGGGACATTGGTGGTGGGAAATGGGGCACTGGTGGTAGGATAGAGTGCTGGAACACTGTATGGCGAAACGCAAATCACGAGACATCTTATGAACATCTTTGTAATTGTGTATCTCACGGTGGTATAATAAAATATTTTTAAAAAATAAGGCATATCCAGAGACATTGTAATGTAAGGTTACGACAGAGTTATCATAATTACAAAAATTCCAAAGATGGAAGTAGAAGTATCTTCAAAGAAAACAGATTTTTAAAAATGTTAGGTGGAGTACCTTCTGGAACTCTGGTGGCACTCATGAAAAAACAAATTAGTTGTTTTTAACCAAAAGGTGGCCAGTAGTTTAGAAATGGATCACAGGGCCCAGCCATTCACGAAATGGGTATAGGATGGAGTCTTATGAGGGCAGATTTCCTTTTTGACACTTGACCAGGGGAAACCGTGATTCCACCCACTCTGAACATGGGGAAGTTCAGAATACAGTCACGACTCTCAGCATCACACACTTCTGTGATCTGTACAGCCTTGTTCTTTTCTTGGTGTTATCATTTATGAAGTCTTTCTTTACCTTTCTCTCATAGTAAAAATATTCTACAGCACCTTTTACCTTTTTGTAATTAATTATCTTAAATTTCTTGGGATTTTCTTTGATAATACGGATGAACAAGTGGGGAAAAGTACATGATTAAAAGTATGTAATGCCTCTACAAAAGGAGAAGACAAGTGCAAAAGCTAAGCCTATGAGTAAGTATGACATTTATCACATATGTAACACACGTTCCAAGTAGATCAGTTCAACAAAGCTGTATATGAATTAAACTTGATGTGATTATTTTTACCAGTTGTGAATTTAGAGGCAGAAAATTGCAGTATTTCCAATGTCTCCCATTTCAGTTTTGCTGGTTCTAGAAATTTAAAAAGTATGTCTTCATCTCCTGCTCTTTTGGTTGTCTGTTCAACCTGTCCTGATGAGAGAGAGGCCTTTTATAAAAGTTAATTGCTTAGTGAATCTTATATTTACCAGAATAAAGGACATCACTCAGTTGCAAAGACTATAAATAAAAAACTGTATGGAATAATAAATAGTTGATTTTCAATTCTTAGCGAATATTGTTTCTAGAGACATATTGCTTATGAAAGTAAACTGCCACTCATGTCACATTTATACTTATAAGGAGGCTTTGCAGATATGCATGCTTTGTAACCAATATAAGGCTTACATAAAGTCATAGTCCTTTAATTAAATGGCAGCAATAATAATAATTTGACTGAAACAGCAAAGGCAACTCTATGCTAAGTGCTGTATTGTTGCTTACTTGATTTTTACAACATCCACATTGTATAAAATTAATCATTAAAGGTGAGCTGGGAGGAGTCACAAACGCATTTCATAGGGATCTCTGGGAGCTTGTTAGTGAGTGAATACACTTAGCCCCTGTATTACAACTCCTAAAACTTAAGAAGCAGTAAATATTTTCTAGTTGGGAGTATCATTATGAGAGTTAAAGTAGCGCAGTTGTAGCAAGAATATATCTTCTAGTTCCTTGGATCCAGAATAGACCCTTGTATAATGACTCGAGGGGGTTTAAATCCCAGCTTCGCCATTTTTAGTTGTTAGAGCTTAAGAGGCGGAGTCTTTGAGCCTCAGTGTTATCTTTGATTTTCTCAGAAGTATAAAAATGGTAATGTTGAATATTCATAAAAACTTTTGACTGCAGGTGTGTATGTGAAAAGGTGGAGTCAATCACTGGAAGCGGCATTAATATTAAATATGAACTTGTGTGTTAAAAAAGTTGCTCTGTGTGCGCTGGCGTGGATGTGTGGGGAAGAAAGGGACACTCATCCATTGTTGAGTGGGAATCACCGGCTGGCCACAGACCTTTCTGAAAACAATATGGGCTTCCCCCAAAGACTAGAAATTGAACTCCATTTGACCCAGCCATACCACTCCTGAGGAATTCTCTGGGAAACCAAAAATACAGCGGGCACACCATCCCTACTTTTATGTTCATAGCAGCCATTATTCACAATAGCCAGAATCTGGAAACAACCAGAGTGCCGAAAATCGATGACTGGATAAAGAAGCTTTTAGTACATCTACACAATGGAATACTATGCAGCTCTTAGGAAAAATGAGGTCATAAAATTTGCCTATAAATGGATGGACATGGAGAAGATTATGTTGAGCGAAATTAGCCAGAAGGGAGAGAGACAGATACAGAATGACTGCATTTTTGCATAACATAAATATATGTGTACATATTATGATACCAATATCCAAGGTCAAGTGAAACATATATCAGGAGGTCTTGTCAAAGGTAGGAATTATCCCCAAGCGTGTAGGAGTCAGAAGCTAGGTAAGACAGAAAATGGAACAGTGTGCTAATAATTATCGAGGGTACTAATACCAACCTAGAACTGAGCATTAAATAGAGGCAAAAAGATACACATGACAACCTTTTAATGTATGTTCTATAATCCATAGTCTGGAGGGAAGGAAAAAGAGAGAGAGAGAAAAGGAAAGAAATAAAGAACCTGCCATGGAGAGAGGGCTGGGGAGGGGGAGAGGAACCGGGGACGTTGGTGGTGGGAGAGATGGGCACTGGTGGAGGGGACGGGTGCTGGAACACTGTATGACCAAAACCCAAATATGAACTTTTTAATTGTATATCTTTTTATTTGTATATCTCACGGTGGTATAATAAAATACTTTTTAAAATTTAAAAAAAAATACATTAAGATTAAAAAAGGTGCTCTTTGTTATGAAACCATAAGTATATAGTCTTTGGGTCTCAAGATTAAGAGCTAGGTCTTTCAGGAAGCTGAGGATGAAGAACCAGGGCTTCTTACTCATTTGAATAATTTTTAAATGATGTTTGAGCATTTGAATAATTTCTTTAAATAATTTTTGAATGTTTGAGATATATTTTTTGGTGGAAGTATAGGATTACTCAGCAGTCACTGAAGACCCACTTACCACTCCTGGCAGTACTCAGCCTTGCAGTGCTAACCTGACAGTTTAGTACTAGGACCCAGTGACCCCTAAGAAATGTCCAGAGATCACCAGAGATACAGGTGACGGCGGCTCAGGGGTGCCATGACATCCTGGGATGTGAACTTAGCAACTGACCTTTGGAAACGCACTTCGCATCCTCTGAGCTATCTCTGGCCCTTTAGCAATTTTGAAATGGTTTTGCTTATCCTGTGTTACTTCAAATACCCCGATGTTCTTGATTACTTGTAGTTACAAATTTATTATTATTTTTGGCGCGCGTTCAGTTGAACTCAAGCAGTACACCTGGCTTGAGTATTCAAGAGTCACATTGCCGGGGATTTGTGTTTTATCTTCCTAGTGTGAGTCTCGATGGGTGCCTATTCTCACGGAGAGACCTGCAGATTCCCATTATCTTAGACCAGCATTTCTCTTCTCGGGGCCATAGGACTCCTTGGGACTCCCCTACCCCACCCCAGAATATTCTAAAGAGGCTGCAGGCAAAAATCAGATAAATGGAGGTCACATACCAGATGGTAGAGGCGGGCGGGGCACGGGAAGGAAACAGAGGTTGGAAGGGGCCAAGATGAGGAAAAGCTCCAAAAAATGTTTGGCCTGTGGTGGACAATCTGTGTAGCAGCAAGTAACATTATTTTTCCCTTCTGTGGTTTATGTGAAACCTATGAGATAATGTTTCTCAAGCACAGTTAGGAAATTGTAAAATGCTGTGTCTGAAACAATGGGGAAGACAGTATAATTGTTGCTATTGTTGTGTGACCTAGGTATGTCCTTATTGCTTATGAGAAGAGGGGAAGTAATCTCACATTTATGATTTATTTCACCAGATAAAGTGGGAACAACATTTATGATCCTGTTCTACCATGTTGAGCGTTGCCTACAGAACAATGAAGTGACCTTTATTTCTGCATGCCTCAACTCCTAGCCTAGACGATCAGCTTAGAAAGAAAAAACTTTTCTTCTGAGCAGGTATGTTGAACAAGCAAGTGAGCATTAATTCCAAGTAGTCATGCTCTATTTTATGTAAAATTCTCTTAAAATAGATGATGATGAATTTACATGACTGACCCAGTTTAGATTCAAGAAACATTTTTTCCCCCTGGCCTCCTTGTTTTCTGGTAGTCAAGAGCATGATTATTTGAAAATTTGTGCTTCTGACATGTTTGTACTTACTTCTATTTTCTCTTTCGTAAAATAATTTCTCAGTGACAGTCATACTCTCTGTATTGATTTCCGCTTTAGGCTAGAATTTGTTTGGAATTTCTTATTTTTATTATCACTTCTCTAATTGCAGCTCTCAGTTTAGTACAAAATGACACATTTTGTGTGTCCCGAGTAATCAAGGATGTTTGGAAACTTCTGGCTTGCGTGAACATATATAAGGAACCAAGAAACGCCAGGAAAGCAATTTGCGTTTCTCCCTATAATAGGGAGCAATCTATGATATGGGACAACAAATATGAGCTTATCAGCACTGAGGAAGTAAAAAGGTGAGCAAAGCAAAACCATCTGTAAGCAGTGGCCTTAAGAGAAAGCGATAGTGACAAAATGATAGAGTGTTGGAAGAACTGTTGCACTCTTTAAAAAAGTATAGTGTACTCCATAAATATATTGGAACAAACAACACACTTCTAATGTATTTTAAGCGAAGAGTAAAACAGTTTGGTCTCATATTCAAAGCCACCCAGTCTATTTCACTGGAAACTATTTTTCAGATTTTCATATTGGGTGACAAAATGATAGAGATATGTATGTTGTATTAGAGGAGCCTAAGCCTTTTTCTTCATTACAAGCCACAAGCTAATTGCACAGGGTGACAGGACACTGGTGTATGCCGCAAGTTCATGTCAGGCCACAGTTGTCCCCCCTAACTTGGTTCCCCATCATGGGGAAAACACCTCTATAGTACTTCTGATGAAGGGTAAGCCACACACCCTGATTTTCATGGTCTGCTGCTGGCTCTGTGTTTAATGGTCACTCCTAGTGGTACCGAGGGACCATGAAGTGCTGTGATGAAACCCATAGCCTGATCTTTCTTTTATTTTTCTTTCTTTTTTGTTTTTTTATTTTGTTTGTTTTGGGTCCCCAACCGGCCGTGTTCAGTGATTACTCCTGACTCTGCACTCAGGATTTACCCCTGGCGGTGTTACAGAGACCTTATGGGATGTGAGAATCAAAGCTGGGCTAGCCACATGCACAGGGTAATTACCTTGCCTACTGTACTGTCTCTTTTTGGTCCCCTCTCCCTCTAACCTTAGTTTTCAAAATTGTTGCCATTTTTTGGGGCGGAAAGGTAATCGAGAGGTCAGAGTTGCACTACATGTGGCTCACCTGTGTTTGATTCTGGTACCCATATGTTCACCTCCGCCATAAGGAGTGATTTCGTGAGTGCAGAACCAGGAGTAGCCTAGAGTACTAGCATTATGCCCCAAGGTCCCCAAAATGAGTAGAATAAAAAAGTAGTGTGAGGGGACCGAACAACAGCAGAGTGGGAAGAGCATTTTCCTTTGCCCGTGGCTCCCCCCGTTCGATCCTGGCATCCCTATATAGTCCCCCAGGCACCTCAGGGAAGTATTTCCTGAATGCAGAGCCAGAAGTAACCTTGAGCATTGCCGTGTGACCCAATAAGAAATAAAATTGATACTTATATAGTAAAATTTATTTTTATTTAGGAGGACAATATGAGTATAAGACATACATATATTAAAAAGACTAAAATAGTTGTTTCCCTTCTTTTTTGTGCTATTGTTGTCCATATAGTTTATTCCTAAATATTTCACAAGTCTCATTTTTTTTTCATGCTGTAAAAATCTCATTTTTAAAAATTTTTTATTGACCACCCGTGAGACATACAATTACAAGGTGTTCATAATTGGTTCTTGGTAATACAGTATTCCAGCACCCATATCCCTCCACCAGTGCCCCATTTCCACCACCATTGTACCCCACCCCCTCCAGCCCACCCTCAGGCTGCCTCAATAGCAGGTAGCCCGTTTCCTCTCTTTCTCTCTCTGCTCTCTCTTCTCCCCCTCTCTCTCTCTCCCTCTCCCTCTCTCTCTCTCTCTCTCTGTCTCTGCATCTCTCTCCTCTTATTTTACACATTATGGCTAGCCCTACCAGATATTTAGAGTTTATCACTTAAGTCTCTTTGTGTATATTCAATGGTGAGTTTTAATTTCCCTTACCATTTCCCACACTTAGTAAAACACTGGTATCTATTTATATCCTATTAATGAATGCAGTCATTCTATATCTGTCCTTTTCCCTCTGCTAATTTCACTCAGCATGATAGTCTCCATGTCCATCCATTTGCAGGTAAATTTCATAATTTCATCTTTTCTGACAGCTGCATAGTATTCCATAGTGTAGATGTACCACAGTTTCTTTAGCCAGTCCTCTGTTCTCAGGCATTTAGGTTATTTTTAGATTCTAGCTATTGTGAATAGCGCAGAGATGAATAAAGAAGTACAGATAGTATTTCTGCTAGTGTGTTTTTCGGTCTCTGGTATATTCCCAGAGTGCTATTGCTGGATCAAATGGGAGCTCAATATCTAGTTTTCGGAGGAATGCCCATATTGTTTTCCAAAAGGGCTGGACCAGTCAGCACTCCCACCAACAGTGGATGAGAGTCCCTTTTTCCCCACATCCACGCCAGCACGGTTGTTCTTGCTGTTTTGGATGTGTGCCAGTTCTCTGTGGTGTGAGATGGTACCTCATTGTTGTTTTGATTTGCATCTCCCTGATGATTAAAGATGAAGAGCACTTTTTCATATGCCTTTTTGCCCATTCGAATTTCTTCTTTTTTGGAAGCTTCTGTTTCATTTCTTCTCCCCCATTTTTTTGATGGGGTTGGCTGTTTTTTTCTTGTGGAGGGCTACCAGTGCCCGATATATCCTGGATATTAACCCCCTTGTCAGATGGGTATTGGGTGAATATCCTTTCCCACTCTGTGGATTGTCTTTGTATCTTGGTCACCGTTTCTTTTTGAGGTGCAGAAGCTTTTCAATTTTATATAATCCCATTTGTTTATCTTTGCTTCCATTTGCTTGGTCAGTGGTGTGTCGTCTTTAAAGATACTTTTAGTTTCGATGTCGTGAAGAGCGTTTCTCCTATATTTTCTTCGATGTACCTTATAGATTCATGTCTGATGTTGAGATCTAGAATCCATTTTGATCTGACTTTTGTGCATGGCGTTAGAAGGAGGTCTAAGTTCATTTTTTCACGTAGCTGCCCAGTTTTCCCAGCACCATTTGTTGAAGAGGCTTTCTTTGCTCCACTTAATATTTTTTGCTCCTTTATCAAGATTAAGTGTTTGTATATTTGAGAGTGTGTTTCAGGATATTCAGTTCTATTCCATAGTTCTACGGTCTGTCTCTATACCAATACCACACTGTCTTAATTACAACTGCTCTGTAGTAGAGCTTGAGGTTGGGGAAAGTGATACCTCCCATCTTCTTTTTCCCAAGGATTGCTTTAGCTATTCGTGGGGGTTTATTATTCCATACAAATTTCAGGAGTGTTTGTTCAATTTCTTTGAAGAACATCATGGGTATCTTTATAGGGACCCATTGAATCTGTATAAGGCTCTAGGGGGTATTACCATTTTGATAATGTTAATCCTTCAATCCATGAGCAGGGAATGTGTCTCCATTTCCTCAGGTCTTCTTTATTTCCTGAAGTAACGTTTTGTAGTTTCCTTTTGTAGAGATCCCTTTACATTCTTTGTCAAACTGATTCCTAGGTATTTGATTTTCTGCAAGCGCAATTGTGAATGGGATAGTTTCTTTAATGTCCCCTTTCTTCTCTTTCCCTGTTTGCATATAGGAAGGCCATTAACTTTTGGGTATTGATTTTGTACCCTGCTGCTCTACTATAGGAATGTATTATTTCTAGGAGCCTCTTGGTATTAAGTTTCGGGTTTTCAGGTATTATATTATGTCATCTGCAAATAGTGACAGCATGGCTTCTTCCCTTCCCATCTGGATGCCTTTAAAGTCATGCTCTTTCCCTGATTGCTATGGCGGAGAGTACTGCCAGTACTATATTGAATAGAAGTGGTGAGAGTGGGCAGCCTTATCTTGTCCTGATCTTAAGAGGAAGGCTTCCAGTTTTCCCCCACAGCGAGAATGATGCTCGCTGTGGGCTTATAATAGATGGCCTGGATTATAGTGAGGAAGGTTCCTTCAATCCCATTTTATGGAGAGCTTTTATGAACAGGTGTTGAATCTTCACAAGTCTCATTTAAAGCATATGTTTTAAAAATTATTAAGAATTACTTTTTTTTTACCTTCATGTATACAGTTTTAATTTTTCTTCTATCTTTGAGTAGATACAAATTTCTATTTTGCATATTGCCCTCCTGCTTGCGAGTGTTCTTTCAACAATTTTCTGCTGCTTTGGTTGGCTGTTGATTAACAGCATTGTCTCACTGGAAAAATATCTTTCTTTCAGCTGCATTTAAGAAGGAAAATGGATTCCACATTACGCATTTTTCTCTTAATATCAAAAAAAGTAGTTGCACTATTATCTGTAACTTAGTTGTTTCTGAGGAATAAGTTTGCTCTAATTCTTATCTTTGTTCCTCTGCATATTATACGTCTTTTCTTCATCTGCCTGATCTTATTGGGGGATTTTCTACTATAACCAACACTAGGTTTCAACACAATTGGATTATGATGATCCTTTATGTTATTTTCTTCCAGTTTTTTAAAAAAAAATTTTCCTTCTTTTTGCATTTCTTATGCTTGCACATTTTGAGGCGTCTTGATTTTAGGGTTCACAGTTTTTTTAGAAAATTTCTGATAATTTTGGGACATTCTTTGTATGCTTATGTATTATATACATTTATCTATATTATTCTACATATATGTTTAATGAAGTCCTTACTTTTACCCTTTTTTTTTTTTGTGCTGCAGAAAACCATCTCTGTTTTTGCATTTCTGTTGTTCTTCCATATTCTATCGAATTTCACAGTGGATTTTCAGTATTCAATTATGCTTAAAATCCTTCAGTCTCTGCCACCGTGAATTGATTGACTAGACTCCACAATATGGTATATTGGTCCCTTCATCCGTACCTGATTTCTAGCCTTTTGCTCCACATCAACCCCACTTGACCCATGGGAAGTATCTCTCGTTCTCCAAACTCACCATGCATTTCTATTCTTTTATGCACATACTCATGTCTTTGTTATGTCAGTGAAATCTTCCCCCTTCCCTGGACCCCATGTCTGGAAACTCCCGTTCATTGAATTGAAATATGATATGTGTGACATCTGTCTTGCGTCATCCCTTTCCGACTCCTTTGGGAAAGGACATGTTCTAGTGCACTGATCCTATTGGTCTTCCTCCTAGATTCATTTCTGTTGTCAGAGACTGATTTTTTACTTTAGCAATCTGTTTTATTTAGAACAAAAATTGGGAGAAGTAAACACACTCAGACCTAAGCTACCGCTGATTCTGCCCGTGAATCATTCCAGAGCCCTGGAGCGATTGTCTCACCCACTGCAAGAGGATTAGAAGAGCAGAACATACCACTACCACCCAAACAGTTTAATATAAGATAACAAATTTGTATGAATCTGATTATGGCTAATCATTTACATAAATACATCATATCACCATGTGTCAGTCGTTGCCAGTTGTACTACCTAAACTGAAAGAAGTTCAGTTTAAAATAATTTTTAAAAACTATTTTTGCCTAATACACTTTTGCTTTTTTTTGGTCTATTCTTTTTTTTTAATTTTTTAATTTTTACAGTTATAAAGATATACAATTAAAAAAAGTTCATATTTAGGTTTTGGTAGCCTCATGTTCCAGCAGCACCATCCCCGCCACCAGTGCCATCTCCCCACCACCAGCGTGTTCTCCCCTCCCTTCCCACACCTCCCAGCCCTCCTCCATGGCAGGTTCTTTATTTCTTTCCTTTTCTCTCTCTTTCTCTTTGCCTTTCCCTCCAGACTATGGATTACAGACCATACATTAAAGGGTTGTCATGTATCTTTTGCCTCTATTTAATGCTCAGTTCTAGGTTGGCATTAGTACCCTACGACAATTGTTAGCACCCTTGTTCCATTTTCTGTCTTACCTAGCCTCTGACTCCACATTTGTGTATAATTTCCACCTTGAGCAAGACCTCCTGATATATGTTTCACTTGACCTTGGATAATGTATCATAATATGTATATATATTTATGTTGTGCAGATAAATGCAGTCATTCTGTATCTAGTCTCTCTCCTTCAGAGACCTGTTTTTATTTTTAAATATTTAGTGATCACGTTGTAGGCACTTGATAAAATGTTTGAATAAATGCAATGATTGACATTTATCAAATGTAAATCACTTCAAAAACTTAGATTTGAAATACATCTACATGTTCTAGGCCCAATGTTAAAGATGCTTTCAATGGCTAATACTTATCTGTAATTCTTACATATGACCCAACACATGGTATGTTGTCTTTTCCACCAAAATTAAAGAAGAGAGAGAGGATTTAGATTTGGAGGAATGGTGAATCAGAGCTATAGACCATGAGAATTGGTTTTCAAACCTGTATACTTACCACACTTTGCCCTAATGCACTTTTTCCATGGGACACCTGTTCCATGATAAGTTTTACCATTATCATAAGAATTTTTTGAAAAATTATGAAAGAAAACTTTAGAGCAAGAAACTATACAGGGACCAATGTAGCTCATAGAACAGATTTGGGTGAGCTGGCCCACTGGAGTGCAGAAATCCATCACTTGGCCATGATTTGGAGTCCCGTATGAGGCTCTGAGCATCAGAGACAGCGCCAAATGTTTTGAGGTGTTTTGAAAATTAGCAGGGGGCTCTAGGAGTTACCAC
>JAJIBD010035759.1:0-44252 GCA_021461705.1 Cryptotis parvus
ATTGGTCACAGATATTATTCTCTGGGGTCAAAGAGATAGAATAGCAGGTAAGGCTCTTGCCTTGCAGTGTTCAGCCTAGGTTCCATCCCTTTGCACACCATATGCCCTAGCTTCTCCAGGAGTGATTCTTCAGTGCAGAGACAGGAGTGCAAGTCCCTGATCCCTGCTGGGTGTGATATAAAAAACCAAAACACAAAAAACCCAAAAACCAAAATAAAAGAAAAAATGATATTCTGATTTTTTTTTGTTTGTTTTTTGCTTTTAGGTCACACCTCGCGATGCTCAGGGATTACTCCTGACTCTGCATTCAAATTACTTCTGGCAGTACTCAGGGGACCTTATGGGATACCTTGGATTGAACCCGGTCAGCCAGTGTGCAAGGCAGATGGTCAGCCAAAAGTGCAAACAGACCACCCGCCCGTTTTGCCTTGAAACACAGTTATTGTGTGTTTCAGTGACTTACACTCTGGGCCCCTGGGCCTTGAATTTGAATGAGAGCACTTTTCCGCATTATAGGATGCTGTTTTTCAAGATGGTAGCTAGCAAGAGCAGGAAATTGTGAAAGGGAGGGAGAAAGTACTAGCTGGTGCTAGAAGGAGTGAGATACATAGATTCAGTTCTCAGACAAGCTGTTCTCTTCTTTCCCTCCTCCACACTGTCTCTTCTGCAGCAACAAATTAAAACACTGTAATGAACTTAACCTACCAGAAATTAAGATATTGGAACTCAAATTGATCAAAGTTACCTATTTATTATTGCTGCATGTGTCTTGAGATTCAAACCTCAGGCCTTCTGTATCAAGGTGTTTTATTACAGCCATGTTAGTAATTGGGAAAAAGGCAAAGAGTTTGTTCATTTCTCAAAGGAAAGTGTTCTATGCAGCTATTTTTCTTTGTTAACACAGTCAATAGTGTTTAGGATAAAGAAAATTGACAATTCAAAATGCGGACTTGCAGACTGCACATTCTTTTTTTGTTCAGCTGAGTATGAAATCAGCACAGTGCATTCAAAACCTCCGGAAATTTTCATCATCTAGTGCCCACACCTTCCAACTCCTGGTAAATAGGCATCATGTGTGTGCACCTTGCTAGGAATTGGGGGAGCAGAGTGGGATTTAAATGTATTTCTGGCATTAAGAGCTATCTCCCCATTCCTTAAAGTGTCTTAAAGTAAGGTTGTTCCCTGTATAACGCATTTTGAGCATGAAATCGGTGATCCCCTTGTTGTGGAGCTCAAAATAAGTACATCGTGTCTTAAAATGAGTTGTTTTGCCAATCCTGGATTTCTTAACCATCTCGTGGTGTCATTCAGAAGAGGTCCCTATCAGACCTCGATCTTTTCCTCACTGATGCTTCTTGAGGTGGGGAATTTTCCAGGGCTGTTGATTTATTTGCGACTCTCAGCTCAAATTTCATAGTTTTGAGGAAATGCATTAAATGGGGAACTAGGTGGGGTTCAGAAAGCAGTTATTTAACTAGAAAAGAGCTGCCACAAGTGCAGCCAGCAATCCATGCTCTCCCGTGCTCACTTTCCCCGCCCCTGCCCCTGTTGGTGCAGTTTGGGTACTTTGGCATGTGCTTCCCATGTTCTGCAGGCTCCTGTTTCCCGCAGACAGCAAGCAGAAAGCTGCGAGCCCAGAAAACTCTTCCTCTTTTAGAGAGCAGAAAGAAAATATGTTTTCCTCTTTGAATTTCCCTGTGTAATTAGTATTTGTCGGCGGGAGAAAGGGCTCATTGCGGTCTGCTCTCCATTACCTTTCTTAAAGATGCGAGAACGATCCCGTCAGCTTGCACTTGTCCAAGACCCGGAGTCCCCAATTTTGGTGGGAGAGAGGCGGGCAGCTGGCCACTTCTTTCTCAGAGGCCAGTCCCAGAGCAGTTGCTTTCTGCTGGAGGACAGGGAGGGTGGAGCCTTTTGCTCACCCACAGCCAGTTCCTTCTCCTTTCTCTCTCCGGCTGTGCATTGGCTCTCGAGCCCCGTGTGCTGCTCACTGGGAGTGAAGTAGGCAGGGGTGTGCTCGCAGACCGTGGTATAAACTGCAGTTTCTATTTAGGGTGCCCAGGGAGAAGAACAGCGGGAAGGAAAGGAGCAGCACCAGTGCCATGGGCCAGCTCTGCTGCTTTCCTTTCTCGAGAGGGAGGGAAAAAATCAGTAAGTGTGATTTGTGCTGTGCAGAATTCTAAGTGCTTAACTATTTTTGTGTGATTATCTTCGAGGGCTAGTTTGCCTTTCTTTTTAATCTGTGACAGAGATAGCAGGAAAATGAGACTGTGCATGTCTTAAAATGATTGATAGGTGTGTAGTTAATAATTAACTGTCAAAAGTGGAGTAACTCAATCCATAGGCTATATTGGAAATCCAAAATACTGAAAAAAAACCTCCTTTTTGCTTTTCTTCTGTTGGTACCCTAACAGCTTTTTTCCCCACACTACCTAGATGTAGAGTTTGCTTCTGAGTTTCTTTAAATTGGGGCACACAGGTTTGGATCCATTTTTCTTACCTGATGAGGAAATTGTTTTCCCAGAGCAGTGCTCAGTAACAATAAGAGAGAGAGAAGTAAAGCTGGCTCTAACATGACGTGCATTACACATTTGCAGCTACTTTCCTGTGTCCTCTGCTTTGTTCTTTGTGGAGGAAATTCAGGTGTGACTGTGAAGCCACTCCAAATAAGTCATGTAGCTTAGCTTCCACATTGCATTTTAACGAATGTCAGGCAGATTCCACATCTGCTGACAGCCCGGAAAACAGAACTTAGAGTGATGGCATTTGCATTGGAATTTTCCCCTCACTGTCTACGTGCATTTGTCCTTATTTTAGCTTTAGTAAATGCAGTATGGGTATTTTAATTAATTAGTGCATGGTATAGAGTTTTCTTCCACTAGTTGTCCCCCAATATAATTATCATTTTTTCCTACAAAATGTTGACTGGTGTACTTCTTAAATCTGGGACCACATTTTTTTGTCACATTAGTGCTTTAAGTAGATTTAAATAGGTCTCTAGAAACTTGCAAGACTGACTTCAACTAGTTATACATCTTCATCTAGCTTATGATTTCTGCTTATTATTCCTCAGGAATAAGATTTCCCTCAGGAGCAGGTTTTTTAAAATAATTAATATATCATGCCTCAATTCATTTGGGTAATAAATGAGTTTTGACAAGAAATCATTTGGGAATGCTTTGGGATAAATGGTGGAAGAATTTGTAATATTTGATTGTTAAACAGAGCCAGTTAGCTGGGCTCTAAATTTTACTTAGGAAAATTATTCTGTACAGCTGCAGTAATCCTGATCTTAAAACTGGCATGTCTTTTAGCTAAATTGTTCACTTTCTCACAAGGATTACCAGCCTTTGTTTGGCAGTGTGCAACTTTTCAGAGGTTTTTTCAGGAAAATATGTAGTGCCTAAGGATTTTGGTTTGGTCGATTCATTTCTTGGGGGATATTCATATCTGAAAAACTTGGCACAGACAAGGACAGGTAATTATTCACCTGCTTTACTCTTGATCCCACCACTTCCAGTTTCCCAGGAGAAATTGCCTCCTTTCTATTGTGTTTCTCTTCTTATCCTCTCTGTGGGCACTTTCCTTCTTGGCCCAAACTGAAGAAGTTTCAACTCAATGAGGAATTAGGTTCTCTCTCTCTCTCTCTCTCTCTCTCTCTCTCTCTCTCTCTCCTCCTCTTCCTCCTCCTCCTCTCTCCACCCCTGGCTCTCCTGGTATAAGATACTTGGCCACCAGATCCGGTGGTTCATTGTGACCTGGTTGGGTTCTGTAGTGCCAGGACCACCATCAGTGCTGGGGTCTCCAGGACCACAGCCAGGACCCTCAGTGATAATTACAGCACGTTCTGGTGCTGTCCTGTGTGTGTTCTGGCTATACTATCCACCAGTCCCTTTTCCAGATGTCTTATTGCCTCAAGAAGTGCAAAACCTGGTTTTTTAATGTGTAGTACTTGCAAGTATTGATGGGAAGGGAATCAATTGGAAGGAGTACAGTGTTTTTCTGGCTTTGCTTTTGGGGAAGGCGCAGCTAGCAGTGCCTGGTGCTACTCACCAGCTGAGTTTGGTTGTCCGTGTGGTGCCGGGATCAAACCCAGCAAAACATATGCTCTAGCCTGTTGAGCGCATAGGCTGAGCTTTCTCCCTAGCCCAAGTCCTTTACTTTCTCAAGTTCCAAAAATTTCAAAAGAAGATGAAGACAGAACAATGTGTGAAGTTCTGATCCAAAAATGCAAAAGGTGATTAGAAAGAATTCCTCTGTGTCCATTTTCCTCACATTCGCCCCTGCTGTTCCCTTGATCCTCCCTGTTCTTGACTCACTGTTCTTTCTTCTGTCTCTGATCATGTCATCACTTCTGCTTCTCCAAATCTGTGCCACGTTCACTTCAAATACCCCATCAGCTGTTTTCTGGGGAGAGTACAAAAAAGTAGTAGAGAACTCATTAGCCAGCATACCCCAAGAAACATGCAAATTAGCATTGCCTATAGTCAAGTCTGTTGTCAATAACATGGAAAGAACTGGAATAGGTATTTGGTAGGATATACTTGGAAGACCTGTGCTTTTGCTGTTGCTGTTAGATTATAGAGCAATCTCCTGGGTCTTTTAAAAAATTTTGTTACACCACTGTGCAATATGCAATTATTAAAATGTTCATGACCGGGTTTCAGTAGGAGTGCTTCAGCACCCATCCCTCCACTAGTGCCCATTTACCACCACCAATGTCCCCAATTCCCTCCCCTCCCCTAGCCTGCCTCTAGCAGGCACTTTTCCCTTTTTTTTTTCTCTCTCTCTTCCTCTCTCTGTCTCTGTCTCTCTCACCTATGTAGAGCAATCTCCTGGGCCTTAATCATCTTTGTGTCCCTATCTTGTGTCCCCTAATTAACCAGCTCTGAACTGCATGTCCCTACATATCTATGATTGTTCTGCACTTGCTAACTCTGCTGTGGAAGGTAGTGGCTCTGACCTCTCTTCCTGAGGGCAGCTCAGATTATGGAAACTTAATTGAGGTTTGGGTGACAGCTTAAATTTGTGGATGTCATTCTCAAAACACAGGTGAGTTGGAAAGCCCGTCCTCTACAGTGCTGCAGAGATACAGAGAAGGATATACCCAGCTGGGAGAGTGGTAAGAGTCTAGCAATTCTGTCTTTTACCCTGCTTTTGCTCTTTGGTGGTGGTGGTGGTATATAGATTAAGGAATTCCCATTTGATTGACTTATATTACCATTGTTTGAATATTCCAGTAGAAAATTGATTTTTAATTCAGTCATTGTGCTGGGGCCCAAATTGGTATAATAGGTGAAGTGCTTTCATAGCTAGAAGTCTTAGTAATAGGGAGAAGAGACCATTATGGTGGAACTCATCATGATTAATGTAGCTATTCTTGGAGCACTAAGCAGCAAGACCCTTTTGTTATAGTCTCTCTGGTTGACCATTTCTTCATCTGTACTTTTTGGTTCACAATCAGTAGATTGCTCTGACCATGACTGTATTTTTTGGAAGATTGTGCTTTTTTCTGTTGGTGCATAGGAATGTGTCTTTTGATACATATTAGCATTCTTAATAGTAGACATTATTGTTACTATAGATATTCTCAAATATTTTCCCTATTCATATATTTTTCCTATTCATATATAATTAATTTATTTTTCCTTCTATTCATATATAATTCCTTAGATTACCTAATTTCTTATGTGAGCTTTTTGAAGGTAATGTCCATAAGCAAGACTAATATCACAGAATTAATGACTGCTGCAATTATTTGAGGATATTATTTGCCAAGCCCAGTGGTACTCGGGATTACTGCAGACTCTGCACTCAGGGATCACTCCTGATGGAACTCAGGGGATACTTGCTCTGGCCTCCATCATCGCAATTATTATTTCATAAAGTAAATCTCAAAAGATAGAAATAATGAAATGGATACTTCTGTAAGTTAGAAACTTGATTACTTGTTCTTTTTCTGTGAAAAAAAATTTCTATTTGGAAGTCCATTGTTTTTGTGTAGAATGAAATAGGAGATCTTCCAAAGATGAATCATACTGCTTTGAGAGAGTCCATTTCTGGTTCGCAGAGGTAGTCAAGCACAGAATGAGAAGCCATTCCTAGGGACAATGTAGGTATGGAAATAGCTAAGGCCTATAAACACCAGTAGCTCTCTTCATTCGAGCTCATATTCTGTGAGACTGAAAATACAGGATGCGTTGTAGCACAGTACATATGTACATGTTTCTAGGTATGTATTTCACCACTGCACTTATTTTTGCACTTTTTATGTACATCATGTTTCAATATAATCATTGTGTGGGGGGCTAGGAGTTAACAAGACATTTATACTATTCCTTTGACAGGATTCTCTTATCAAGATCATTAATATCGGAGAGTTTAAATTTGTGTATTTCAATATATAAATTCAATCACAGTGTTCATTTCACGTCTAATGATATTTACATTTTTTACCTTAGTAGTCATAGTGACTGACTCAGTTATAATCAGGGTGGTCTGTATTTAGATGTTTCACTTCTCTGGAAGGTTTCCTAGAAATCGTGTATGCTTTGCTTCTCTCCTTTTCTCTTAGACACTCTGACTTGGTGCTTGATGAGTAAGTGTGTGTTTTCTGTGCCATCATGTAATATCATGTAATTTCAAGCACTCATATGCAGAATCCATGTCTTTATCTCTTTCTGTAGCACAGGCCCTAACATACTGTCTCACCCAAAGGAAGCATATACCAGTTATTAATGAAGAAAATGGTGCAAGTTTCTTTTTACCATTTGTGTATGAGAGTATGTCCTTTATCTTTTGTGTATGAGAGTGTATGTCTGTGTGAATCAGTCCTTCAGAAGATAGAATTTTTAAGAAAAAAAATAAACAAAAAAGAAGCTTAAAAACACCATTCTTTTTATGGACGTGGTAGAGACATAGAAAAACTCTTAACTCACCCATAATTCATAAGTTCACTTATTCCAATATTTTATTAGACAAGTCTTTCACTCCTGAGATTAAATAATTCCAGTCAAACAGTTGTGGTTCATTTTTGTCCTGGCCAAGTGGTGGAGTATCCCCAAAGTTAAGCTTATATTGGGCATACGGTATGACTTGTGTGTGGAACTGGGGGGAAAATAGCCAAGATAAATGACTGGAGCACATAGCAAATTCAGTCAAATGGTCTGAGAAAAACAGGTAGAGATTATGAGCTGTTTGGGTTGGAGCTTCTTCGGATGTATTGAGGTTAGCCAGTAGTTTCACTGTTTGCTGTTTGATGCAGAGGACAGAATCTTGAATCACTCTGGTTAATGTCGGTTCACCTGAACTTTGGTTGCTGAATGTGCGTATCACAAGGACATTTTAATAGGTTCTTACTTGAATGCTAAAGCATAGGTCCCAAGAAATGTGGGATAGGTAATCTCTCATCATTGTACAAAAGTGTTTTTCTTCCCTGGTAGTAGAAATATGTTTACATATCGGTGACACAGCCTAACACCAGTTCTGCTGCTCTCACTTGAAAAGATCCAGTGTCTTTCTTGGCATGTTGTTTTCACTATACAAAGAACACAAGTCTGGAGTAGGAAACCCAGCACATACATCTTTCTAATGATGGACAAACTTAACACCTATATTTTACAAGTGGGGGGTGAACTATCATGATCTTGAGGGTTTACTCTTTTTCCCCATTTGTTTCTTAGATCTAAGAATCTAGGAAACGGGGCGGGAGGGCAGAGCGATAACCCAACAGGCAGGGCATTTGCCTTGCATGCAGCCAACCTGGATTCGATCCCTAGCATCCCATATGGTCCCCCAGCACTGCCAGGAGTAATTCCTGCATGCAGAGCCAGGAGGAACCCCAGAGCATCGCTGGGTATGACCCCCAAAAAAAAAGAATCTAGGAAATATAGTTATGATGTCCTTCTCTTAATTTAAACATTGATTGCTTACTGTGACCTAGACACAATGCCAGGGTTATTTGGAAAAGAGCTCTTGAAACTGTTAGAAAACAAATGCTTCTCAACTGTCTGATGAAAGAGGGGGAGAGGAGAAAGTCAGTAGTTGGACAGAGTTTCAGCAGTGGTCTTCGGGGGTGCCACAGGACTGAGATGGAAGGAGCCTGGAGCCTGCTGGCGCTCCTTCTTTCCTGCTCCCTTTCTGGAGCACTGAAGCCTAACGATGCCAGGAATGCTTTATGCTAACTGAGACACCATTTTGCACAAGATTATTGTGGGTATTATGTGGTAGCAGCAGTTAATGGTGTGCTATATAAAATATTTAATCATACTTACTAAAGACTATTGTATCTTCCATTATCAAATAATATGTATCTGGAGGGTTATGTTTCTAAAATTAAATATATAGCATAAGGGAATAATAGTTTCTGTTCCTAGCTTCTCACCATGGTTCTCTCTGTCAATCCATTGGTTGTATGGTATCTGAATTTCTTTTCTATCACTCTCAGACCTTTTCAAGGTTTTTCTAAAGTCTGAGATGAGTGCTGAATCTTTTTACTGGGAAGACGAAGATTGTAGAATTGTTCCTGTCCTTTGTGCAGTCACCCACTGGCTTCAGTAAGCCTTGTCCAGATGACCTGTCAGCAATATGAAGTCACCTGACCCTTTGTCTTCTTTCCTGGGGGCTTATAAATAAGGATTGGGGTATCTGGTATATAGGAAGATTTAAGCTAATGGAAGCAGCTTCATAACTGCATGAAGTGGGCATGCTTTGCCTGCAGGGGAATCTGAATTGGATCCCCAGCACTGCATGACCCACAGAGGACCTCCCAGTGCAGCCTCTGAGCACCATGCCAGGAATAGCCCCTAGCATAGCCATCGTCATCATAAACCAAAGAGCTTCATGGATATCACCCCATGTATATGTAAAAAGGGTAATTTACATTTTATCTAGACTAAACTATAACAAGCACTCTTTGGAAGCTTTAATAGTAAAGCGAAGCAAAGCAACACTAATGACTTAGCCCACAATAATCTCTAATGGAGGAATTTCAGGCATGAGGCTAATAAAACTCTTCCAGGGTGTCTGATAAAGCTCTTCCTGTGGATAATTGTCTTCTGTTTAATTGAATGGGTCCTGTTTAAATGAAGTGATTAGAACTTTCTTCCACAACTTGTAATGCCTTCAGTTAAGAAACTCAGAACTCTCTATGCCATATGGTTAAAAAAGTAGGGTGTTTTGGAGATAATCCACTCATTTGAATTTTCGGTTTGAATATTTACTATTAACTTCCCAAAGTCTCTTCACTCCCATATGCTTATTGTGAGAATGAAATCAACTAATACCTATAAAATGCCTGACATCGTGGTTTGTATGTAACAGATCCAATAAAAGTAATTTCTCTGTAACATTAATTAGATAACTAGTCCCATTAGAACTCTATTTTTCAAAGCAATGACTTTATTTCTGTTATAACCAGAGTGGGGTGAGAAGAATTATAATGTACCACCATGAATTGTTGAACAGATTTACAACATGCATAAGTATGTTTCCCAAAGTAAAGCGTATAGAGTAGCATCCATTACTTTGGGGGAACTCGCTCCCCAGCCCTTTTATGAATCTTCTTCATTTGAAGCCTTTCTTCCCTGACCTGGGAGAGGCACGTCTTACAAGCAGAGTCAACCGTAGTCTTGACCAAGTTCTGATAGAACATTTGTCTTCCTTGCGTGATGAGTAGAAAGGATATAAGGCTAGGGTTGCTAGTTGGCAGGAGGTTAAAGGGGGGAGCGCTTTTCTGAAATGAGCCACCACCAAAAAGAAGAAATAGAGCCCAGAGGAGGGAGACTCTGGATATGTTTGCACCTATGAATTCAATCATGACTAAAACTTTCTCCATGACATGAAGCAATTGAAGACCTTTTTTTGGTGTGTCAACTTGCTTGTGTGTTTCTTTTTTGGTGTGTCCAACTTGCTTGTGTTAAATGTTGTCACCTGTTGCAGAAGACTATTTTAGAAGATACAGTTCCAGAAGACATTCAGTCTGAAGTGTAAATGTCCTCAATAATAAATATTTTCTAACTTAGTGATATAAAAACTGATTTGCCCTGAACCTTCCTCTTCCGTGTTAGTGACAATGAAATTTAGCCTTAAACGAGAACTGTGAAAGAAACGTTCAGCTTATTTCCACTAATATTTTTTAGTATGTAATATTTGAAAACTCTAAGCAAGATGATACAGAAAATACTATGATGATATGAGTCTTATTAATGGAGGAGTTCTAAGTTACGTGACTGGGGGGGGTGGGGGGATGGGTCCTCTGGAAACCAATGTTTATTATGTCTTGAATGGGAAAAGCCTAGATAAAGATTTTGATGATCTGAGTTTAACAAGTGAAGCTATACACTCCCTACATACCAGGAATATTACAGAGTTAAGCCAGCCAAGCTCAGGGAGAGTGAGTTAAGTAACACTAAGAGTAGAAATTATTTCAGGCTCCTATCATACTCCATGGTTACTGTTTGACACGGGCAAACAGTCTGAATATTTTAGCAAATAAAGTTTCCTATAAGAAACATTTATAGTGTTGGAAGTACAAGTTAACGGACCTTTGTAACTAATAAAATCAATCTTTCATTGTGCAATAAAGTATTTTTGCCCATAGCAAATAGTGTTAGACAAAATCTGGATTATAAAATAAGAATATAAATAAGTATAGTTTTTTTTTAAATTTTTTTATTATACCACCGTGAAACATACACTTACAAAGGTGTTCATAATTGGTTCTTGGTAATACAGTATTCCAGCACCCATCCCTCCACCAGTGCCCCATTTCCACCACCAATGTTTTGGATGTGTGCCAGTCTCTGTGGGGTGAGATGGTACCTCATTGTTGTTTTGATTTGCATCTCCCTGATGATTAAAGATGAAGAGCACTTTTTCATATGCCTTTTGGCCATTCGAATTTCTTCTTTTTTGGAAGGTTCTGTTCATTTCTTCTCCCCCATTTTTTTGATGGGGTTGGCTGTTTTCTTCTTGTGGAGTGCTACCAGTGCCTGATATATCCTGGATATTAACCCCTTGTCAGATGGGTATTGGGTGAATATCCTTTCCCACTCTGTGGATTGTCTTTGTATCTTGGTCACCGTTTCTTTTGAGGTGCAGAAGCTTTTCAATTTTATATAATCCCATTTGTTTATCTTTGCTTCCATTTGCTTGGTCAGTGGTGTGTCGTCTTTAAAGATACTTTTCGTTTCGATGTCATAGAGCGTTTCTCCTATGTTTTCTTCGATGTACCTTATAGATTCATGTCTGATATCGAGATCTAGAATCCATTTTGATCTGACTTTTGTGCATGGCGTTAGAAGGAGGTCTAAGTTCATTTTTTTACATGTAGCTGCCCAGTTTTCCCAGCACCATTTGTTGAAGAGGCTTTCTTTGCTCCACTTAATATTTTTTGCTCCTTTATCGAAGATTAAGTGGTTGTATATTTGTGGAGTGCGTTTCAGGATACTCAGTTCTATTCCATAGGTCTACGGGTCTGTCTCTATACCAATACCACACTGTCTTAATTACAACTGCTCTGTAGTAGAGCTTGAGGTTGGGGGAAAGTGATAACTCCCATCTTCTTTTTCCCAAGGATTGCTTTAGCTATTCGTGGGGTTTTATTATTCCACACAAATTTCAGGAGTGTTTGTTCAATTTCTTTGAAGAACATCATGGGTATCTTTATAGGGACCGCATTGAATCTGTATAAAGCTCTAGGGAGTATTACCATTTTGATAATGTTAATCCTTCCAATCCATGAGCAGGGGAATGTGTCTCCATTTCCTCAGGTCTTCTTTTATTTCCTGAAGTAACGTTTTGTAGTTTTCTTTGTAGAGATCCTTTTACATTCTTTGTCAGACTGATTCCTAAGTATTTGATTTTCTGCGGTGCAATTGTGAATGGGATAGTTTCTTTAATGTCCCTTTCTTCTCTTTCGCTGTTTGCATATAGGAAGGCCATTGACTTTTGGGTATTGATTTTGTACCCTGCTACTCTACTGTAAGAATGTATTATTTCTAGGAGCCTCTTGGTAGAGAGTTTTGGGTTTTCCAGGTATAATATCATGTCATCTGCAAATAGTGATAACTTGGCTTCTTCCTTCCTATCTGGATGCCCTTAATGTCTTTTTCTTCCCTGATTGCTATGGCAAGTACTTCCAGTACTATATTGAATAGAAGTGGTGAGAGTGGGCAGCCTTGTCTTGTCCCTGATCTTAAGGGGAAGGCTTTCAGTTTTTCCCCCATTGAGAATGATGCTCGCTGTGGGCTTGTAGTAGATGGCCTGGATTATCTTGAGGAAGGTTCCTTCAATCCCCATTTTACAATAAGTATAGTTTTAACTTAAAGGCTGTGCTAACTAGGACATAAATAATGCAAATTTTAGTGAAGGCAAAATCAAAGATACTTGAGTTTTAAATTTTCTATTTTTACATAATTGATAAAATATGACATCCATGCCAAAAAAATTATAGGGAGAAAATTATGTGACAGGATTCCCAGAATAGATGGAGAGAATATTTTACATTCACAAAAGGGACAGAGCTCCCTAGTTGGTAAGGTTGAAGGGAGAGAAAAATAATCTGATGAAAAGGGGAGCCACTGGTAGGCAGGCATTGCGGCAGCCCTTGCATCTCCCTTCTGACACGGCGGTTAGGGAATCGGTGTAGACATTTGCAGTGTCAGTTTGATCACTTGGATGCCTCACCTCTGACTTCTAAACCAAAACTGAAGTTCACACTTTCTAAACATTTAAAATATTCAGCCCAAGTAGGTTGCCTTTGGACTGATGTTTATGACAGGCAGTAAAAGAGCAAGTTCACCTAAGACTTTTGAATCTAGATCTGTAGCAATCAAACCTTATTCAGATTTCTGATAAGTGGCGTGTGTCCTAAAGAGTGAGACCAGGATGGCAACAAACACGGATGCTTCCTTGCAGAAAAGTGGAAGAATTTAGGCGACTTAAACAATATTCTTGTATAACACGGGTTTGATCCCTGGCAATACATATGGCCCCTACCCTATCCCTGAGGGGCAGAGACAGGAGAAAGCCCTGAGTACCACCAGGTATGTCCCCAGATAAAACAGATCATTGAAGTAGAGGCAGAGCAGAGGTGCTCTTCCTATAATGCCTGGGGAAGGCCAGACGTTTTAATACATTTTGGGTGTTTGAGCTTATTCTCTTGTGATTTTAGAAACCAGATTGTATAGATAGATTAAGTCTAATGGTATTCTAGTTATCTTTGCAATAACTTTTGCTTTTAATAATTAAAGTGCTGAAAAAATTTCTAAGCATGGACACGTTATTGGAGTCAAATTTCCATTCATTTGTAATATTTTGCCTTAGAAGAACAGAATTTAAGGCAGAAATTTAAAACTGTTTTATGTCACCAGATGTTAAATGCAAGATAAATTTTTATGTTAAAAAGTATGCTTCCTTAATATTATTTTAGGATAACTATTAAATCACTTCTTAAGTAAGTTAGATTGGAAAACATGACTTAAAATTGATATATAATGTGCAGCTTTTGGACTTTTTTTCAAGACACACTGTTAGACTACCTTTGTACAACATAAAATATTGATTTTTAAACTTATGGATTAAATAGCTGGTAATTGGTTTCAGTTTCGGTTCTAGAGATAACAAGTTAATGTATATTATCTATTATATGATTATTCCTATACATGGAATTTTATGAAAACATTTTGTCTAAATTTACTTCATTTTAAATTATGTTGTTCTAATATGGATAATTTAAATTTATATTTTTCTCTAATTTAACTTACAAACTTATTGCAGTAATGTTACTTGTCCATTAATATGTTCTCTACTCTGTACTTAACCTTCAGTGTAAAATTAGACTAACATACTATTAAAATCTAAATATATGGAAATAATTAAAATATGTATATAAACCAATATAAAATTTATAGACTATGAAAGACACAAATTGTTTTACGGAGAGCAAGTTCATGAAAAAATTTTTCTTAAAAATATATTTCATAGCATTCCGAACTTCATGCTCCTGGCTTTTGTCCTCCCTTGTCATAGTCTTCTATAAAAACACCAGCAGAGAGGGCAAATACAGAAATAGTTTGTGTCAATCAGGATCCAAACCAGCAAAATAAGAAATGACACCAGCCATTTTAGCAGTGAAAATTTAACACAGAGAATTTGCTAAAGTAGCTTTGGAAGAGAAAAGGGTTTGCAGGCTGTCTGAGGGGAAACGGACATTTCAGGCTGTGATATCGGGACGAGCCTCATGGAAGAGATGCAGGCCACGAAGAGGAGTTGCTCTCTCCATGCCCAGCCTGCCCAGCCCAGAACAGCCTGTGACTGTAGGCTTCTACCTACGATGAGGGGTCATTAGCCATCTGGAAGAATAGCTCCAGGCTGTTGCCTCTGAAGGAACCTAAGGAGGCAAAATACAAGAGTGAGAACAAAATGAAA
This sequence comes from Cryptotis parvus, assembly GCA_021461705.1. Lineage (NCBI taxonomy): Eukaryota > Metazoa > Chordata > Mammalia > Eulipotyphla > Soricidae > Cryptotis > Cryptotis parvus. Next base: position 14,431 of record JAJIBD010035759.1, read on the forward strand.
TTGGAACCAGCTCCTACTAGAACCAGTGGCTGTTGTAAGGACTGACCAAGGTTTGGGGCAATGGGGTTGGGAGGTGAGGAAATTGAGCAAGGGGCCAAAGCTAAATTCCTTTCCACTTCCTGCAGTCTTCTGGCCCCTTGGGAAGCTGGCTTCAAAGAGATATAGGTGCCATAGTCCTCAGTGACTTGAATCTCAAATAGAAGGGGGTTCTCAGACCTGAGAGACATAGTGTAGCCAGATCAAGTTCTTTGGACGTGTTTTAAAATACTTCCCGGTCTTCTACTTAGGTGTTTCGTATACACTCATCTCTGACCCTTGTTTTAGTACAAAAATAACAGTCATAGCAAGTAATAATGTATAAAATTCCACAGATTTGTGTGAATTATATAAAAACTTGAATATTTCAAAAGAAATACAGGTAAAATAGATATACTACTGTAATTCAAGCTAATAGTCAATAAAATATTTTAAAGGAAAGCACTTTGATCATTGTAATGAACATAAAAATGAGTTTATAAAATTAGAAAATAATTTCATTCTTAGAAATTTGTCCAGTATGTGTTATATAGTTATACTTATAGTCTACTGTTATCATGAGTATTTTTTAAAGCAACTCTCTTCAATCCAAATTAAACCAGTCTTTTTATCCAAATCAACAGTGTTCACTATCAATTCTATGAGAGAGGGACATTTAGTGAATGAAGTGAGGTAGAGATTAGTGTTTCAGAGATTCTCTTCTCATGACTCTGGAGACAGAAGGAAAGGAGCCAGCTTCAGATGCTGGAATCCCAGGGGGCAGTCCACCGAGTTCTGAAGAGACTGAGAAATCTTTCATAGATCTGGGAAGCCGTCATTTGGAGCAGGAGCAGCAAAAGATGCAAGAGAGTGAGCAAGTAGATGCCAGGAAATCATATACATCATGGTTAATTTATTCTTTTGGGTTTTTTTTTCTTAAAAGGAGGAACTTACTGGCTCGCATACGCAACTCTATCCTTGAGACTTTGCCTTCCATCTCTCCATCACTTTTCCCAGGTTTTGTTTTCTTGCCATTTCTAGGTTCACTTTCCTTCTGGTGGGGGCTGTGACTTCCCTGCATCATCTGCGTTCCCACCCCCTTAAGTTTCCTTTGATGCCACGGTCCGCCGTCTTAATGTATTTCTCACCTTCTCAGGCTTCCTTGGTAATGGGGGTGGTGGCTTCTAGAGCCACTCAGAGTTCTCACCCCTCGGGCTTTATTTGATGAACGTGGTATAATAACTTCCAGCAGCTCTGGAGAATAGGTTTCATTTTGCTTCATAACATAGAAGTATAATCAGTTTCTCTCTCAGAAACATAATCTGAGGAAAGGTCTACCTATAAACTGAGTCTAGGAGGGCATTAAACATATCAGAAACTGCTAATACCAACCTAAAACTAAGCATTAAATACAGGCAAAAAAGATACACATGACAACCTCTTAATGTATGTATTGTAATCCACAATGTGAAGGGAATAAAAAGATAGAGAGAGAGAAAGAGAAAGAAATAAAGAACCTGCCATAGAGGCAGACTAAGGGAGGGGAGGGAATCAGGGACATTGGTGGTGGGAAATGGGCACTGGTGGTGGGATGGGTGCTGGAACACTGTATGGCCGAAACTCAAATACGAACATCTTATGAACATCTTTGTAATTATATATCTCATGGTGGTATAATAAAATATTTTTAAAAAATAAGCATATCAGAGACATTGTAATGTATGGGTTAAGACAAGTTATCATAGTACAAAAAATTCCAAAGATAGAAGTAGAAGTGTCTTAAAGAAAACAGATTTTAAAAATGTTAGGTGGAGTACCTTCTGGAACTCTGTTGGCACTCATGAAAAAACAAATTAGTTGTTTTTAACCAAAAAAAGGTGGCCAGTAGTTTAGAAATGGATCTGGGGCCAACCATTACTGAAGTAGATATGGGATGGAGTCTTATAGGGGCAGATTTCCTTTTTGACACTTGACCAGGGAAACCGTGATTCACCCCCCCACTCTGAACATGGGGAAGTTCAGAATCCAATTTCTGACTCTCAGCATCTACACTTCTGTGATCTGTACAGCCTTATGTTCTTTTCTTGGTGTTATCATTTATGATCTTTCTTTACCTTTCTCTCATAGTAAAAATATTCTACAGCACCTTTTACCTTTTTGTAATTAATTATCTTAAATTTCTTGGGATTTTTTCTTTACAATGTACGGATGAACAAGTGGGGAAAAGTACATGATTAAAAGTATGTAATGCCTCTACAAGGAAGACAAGTGCAAAGCTAAGCCTATGAGTAATTGTGACATTTATCACATATGTAACACACGTTCAAGTAGATCAGTTCCTAGAAAGCTGTATATGAATTAAACTTGATGTGATTATTTTTACCAGTTGTGAATTTGAAGGCAGAAAATTACAGTATTTCCAATGTCTCCCATTTCAGTTTGCTGGTTCTAGAAATTTAAAATTATCTTCATCTCACTCTTTTAGTTGCAATCTGTTCAAATGTCTGATGAGAGAGGCCTTTTGTAAGATTAATTAGCAGTAGATCTTATATTTACCAGAATAAAGGAACATCACTCAGTTGCAAAAGACTATAAATAAAAACTGTATGGAATAATAAATAGATTATTTTCAATTACGCGAATATTGTTTCTAGAGACATATTGTATGAAGTGACTGTCACTCATGTCACATTTACTTATAGAGGGAGAGCGCACAGCAGATATGCAAGTAACTTTGTAACAATATAAATTTGTAAAAGGTCATAAAATCCCCTTTAATTAAATGAAAGCAGCAATAATAATAATTTATTGATACAGCAAAGGCAACTCTATGCTAAGTGCTTTGTATTGTTAACTTACTTGATTTTACAACATCCACATTGTATAAAATTAATCATTAAGGTGAGCCGGAGGAGTCTAAAACATTTCATAGGGATGCAGAACTAGTGAGTGGAATACACTTAGCCTGTGTATTCCAACTCTAAGGCTTAAGAGGAAGCAGTAAATATTTTCTAGTTGGGGGTATCATTTTAGAGCTAAAATTAGCACAGTTGTAGCAGGAATATATCTTCTAGTTCCTGGATCTAGAATAGACCCTGTATAATGACTCAAGGGGGGTTTAAATCCCAACTTCGCCATTTTTTAGTTGTGTAGACTTAGACGAGTCTTTGAGTTATTGTTATCTTTGATTTTCTCAAATGTAAAATGGTAATGTTAGTATTCATAAAAACTTTTGACCTGAGTGTGTATGTGAGGGGCGGGTCAATCACGGAATGGGCATTCAATGTTAGGTAGACTTGTGTTAAAAGTTGCTCTTTGTGTGCTGGCGTGGATGTGGGGAAAAGGGGACACTCATCCATTGTTGGTGGGAATGCCGGCTGGTACAGCCTTTCTGGAAAACAATATGGACTTCCTCCAAAGACTAGAAATTGAACTCCCATTTGACCCAGCCATACCACTCCTGGGAATCTACTCTGGGAAACCAAAAATACGCAGCGGAAACACCATCCCTACTTTTATGTTCATAGCAGCATTATTCACAATAGCCAGAATCTGGAAGCAACCAGAGTGCCCGAAAATCGATGACTGGATAAAGAAGCTTTGGTACATCTACACAATGGAATACTATGCAGCTGTTAGGAAAAATGAAGTCATAAAATTTGCCTATAAATGGATGGACATGGAGAAGATTATGTTGAGCGAAATTAGCCAGAAGGAGAGAGACAGATACAGAATGACTGCATTTATTTGCATAACATAAATATATATGTACATATTATGATACCAATATCCAAGGTCAAGTGAAACATATATCAGGAGGTCTTGTCAAAGGTGGAAATTATCCCAAACGTGTGGGAGTCAGAGGCTAGGTAAGACAGAAAATGGAACAGTGTGCTAATAATTGTCGAGGGTACTAATGCCGACCTAGAACTGAGCATTAAATAGAGGCAAAAAGATACACATGACAACCTTTTAATGTATGTTCTGTAATCCATAGTCTGGAAGGGAAGGAAAAGAGAAAGAGAGAGAAAGAAAGAAATAAAGAACCTGCCATGGAGGTGGGCTGGGGAAGGGGGGAGGGAACCGGGGACGTTGGTGGTGGGAGATGGGCACTGGTGGAGGGACGGGTGCTGGAATACTGTATGACCAAAACCCAAATATGAACTTTTTAATTGTATATCTTTTTTATTTGTATATCTCACCGTGGTGTAATAAATTACTTTTTAAAAAATTTAAAAAATGCATTAGATTAAAAAAAAGTTGCTCTTTGTTATGAAAACATAAGTGTATAGTCTTGGGTCTCAAGATGAAGAGGACTAGGTCTTTGAGGAAGCTGAGGATGAAGGGCCAAGGCTTCTTACTTGCCTCATTTGAATAATTTTTTAAATGATGTTTGAGCATTTGAATAATTTCTTTAAATAATTTTTTGAATGTTTGAATAATTTTTTTTTGGTGGAGTATAGGATTACTCAGCAGTCACTGAAGACCCACTGCCACTCCTGACAGTACTTGGCCTGGCAGTGCTAACCTGACAGTTTAGTACTAGGGCCCAGTGACCCCTAGAAATGTCCAGAGGTCACCAGAGATACAGGTGACAGCGCTCAGGGGTGCCATGACATCCTGGGATGTGAACTTAGCAACTGACCTTTGGAAAGCACTCGCATCCTCTGAGCTATCTCCTGGCCCTTTAGCAATTTTGAAATGGTTTTGCTTATCCTGTGTTACTTCAAATACTTACGATGTTCTTGATTACATTGTAGTTACAATTTTATTATTATTTTTGGCCACGTTCAGCTGAACTCAAGCAGTACACCTGGCTTGGTATTCAAGAATCACACTGTGCCAGAGTTGTGTTTTATCTTCCTAGTGTGAGTCTTGTGGGTGCTATTCTCACGGAGAGACCTGCAGATTCCCATTATCTTAGACCAGCATTTCTCTTCTCGGGGGCCATAGGACTCCTTGGGACTCCCCTACCCCCACCCCAGAATATTCTAAGAGAGCTACAGGTAAAAATCAGGTAAATGGAGAGTCACATACCAGATAGTAGAACGGGGGCGGGGCACAGGAAGGAAACAGGGTTGGAAGGGGCCAAGATGAGGAAAAGCTTCAAAAAACGTTGTACAGTGGTGGACAATCTGTGTAGCAGAAGTAACATTATTTTTTTCCTTCTGTGGTTTATGTGAAAACCTATGAGATAATGTTTCTGAAAGCACAGTGAAATTGTGAAATGCTGTCTGAAACAATGGAAGACAGTATAATTGTTGCTGTTGTGTGTGACCTGGGTATGTCCTTATTGCTTATGAAAGAGGGGAAGTAATCTCACATTTATGATTTATTTCACCAGATAAGAGTGAGGGCAACATTTATGATCCTGTTCTACCTTGTTGAACATTGCCTACAGAACAATGAAGTGACCTTTATTTCTGCATGCATCAACTCCTAGCCTAGACGATCAGCTTAGAAAGAAAAGCTTTTATTCTGAGCAGGTGTGTTGGCCAAGCAAGTGAAAATTAATTCCAAGTAGTCATGCTCTTATTTTTATGTAAAATTCTCTTAAAATAGATGATGATAAATTACATGACTGATAGTTTAAATTCAAAGAAACATTATTTTCTGGCCTCCTTGTTTTTCTGGTAGATAAGAGCATGATTATTTGAAAATTTATGCTTCTGACATGTTTGTACTATTTTTGTTTTTCTTTTTCATAAAAATAATTTCTCAGTGACAGTCATACTTGTATTGATTTCCTTTAGGCTAGAATTTGTTTGGAATTTCTTGTTTTTATTATCACTTCTCAGAATTGTAGCTCTCAGTTTAGTACAAAATGACACATTTTTGTGTGTCCTGAGTAATCAAGGATGTTTGAAACTTCTTTCCTTGCATGAACATATATAGGAACCAAAGCGCCAGGGAAAGCAATTTCCGTTTCTATATAATAGGGAGCAATTTATGATATGGGACAACAAATATGAGCTTATCAACACTGAGAGTAAAAGGTGAGCAAAGCAAACCTCTGTGAGCAGTGGCCTTGAAAACGATAGTGACAAAATGATAGAGTGTTGGAAGACTGTTGCACTCTTTAAGTATATTGTACTCCTTAAATATATTGGAACAAACAACACACTTCTAATGTATTTTAAACGAAGAGGTAAAGCAGTTTGGTCTCATATTCAAAAGCCACCCAGTCTATTTCACTGGAAACTATTTTTCAGATTTTCATATTGGGTGACAAAATGATAGAGATGTGTATGTTGTATTAGAGGAGCCTAAACGTTTTTTCTTCATTACCAGCCACAAGCTAATTGCACAGGGTGACAGGACACTGGTGTATGCAGCAAGTTCATGTCAGGCCACAGTTTGTCCCTAACTTGATTCCCCATCATGGGAAAGAAACTTTTATAGTACTTCTGATGAAGGGTAAGCCACACACCCTGGTGTTCATGGTCTGCTGCTGGCTCTGTGTTTAATGGTCACTCCTGGTGGTACCAGGGGACCATGAAGTGCTGTGGATGAAACCCATAGCCTGATCTTTCTTTTATTTTTTCTTTCTTTTTTGTTTTTATTTTTGTTTTTGTTTTGGGTCCACAACCGGCCATGTTCAGTGATTACTCCTGACTCTGCACTCAGGAATTACCCCTGGCGGTGTTACAGAGACCTTATGGGATGTGAGGATCAAAGCTGGGCTAGCCACATGCAAGGGTAGTACCTTGCCTACTGTACTGTCTCTTTGGTCCCCTCTCCCTCTGACCTTAGTTTTCAAAATTGTTATTTTTAGGGGCCGGAAAGGTAATTCAGAGGTCAGAGTGCTTGCCTGCATGTGGCTCACCTGTGTTTGATTCTGGTACCCATATATTCACCTCCGCCCCTGCAGGAGTGATTCGTGAGTGCAGAACCAGGAGTAGCCTTGAGTACTAGCAGGTATGACCCAAAGGTCCCCAAAATGAGTAGAATAAAAAAATTAATTTGAGGGGACCGGAGCAATAGCAGAGTGGGAAGAGCATTTTCCTTGCACGTGGCCCACCCCCGCTCGATCCCTGGCATCCTATATAGTCCCCGAGCACCTCCAGGAGTATTTCCTGAATGCAGAGCCAGAAGTAACCCCTGAGCATTGCCGTGTGACCCAATAAGAAATAAAATTGATACTTATATATAGTAAAATTTATTTTTATTTAGGAGGACAATATGTGTATGAATATACATATATTTAAAAAACTAAAATAGTTGTTTCCCTTCCGTTTTGTGCTATTGTTGTCATATAGTTTATTCCTAAATATTTCACAAGTCTCATTTTTTTTCATGTTGTAAAATTCATTTTTTAAAAAATTTTTATGCCACGGTGAGACATACAATTACAAAGGTGTTCATAATTGCTTCTTGGTAATAGAATATTCCAGAACCCATCCCTCCACCAGTGCCCCATTTCCACCACCATTGTACCCCCACCCCTCCAGCCCACCCTCAGGCTGCCTCAATAGCAGGTAGCCCCGCTTCCCTCTCTTTCTCTCTCTGTCTCTCTCTGTCTCTCTTTCTCTCTCTCTCTCTCTCTCTCTCTCTCTCTCTCTCTCTCTCTCTCTGTCCCTGCATCTCTCTCCCTCTTATTTTACACATTGTGGCTAGCCCTGCAGATATTTAGAGTTTATCACTTAAGTCTCTTTGTGTATATTCAATGGTGAATTTTTTTCCCACACTTAGTAAAACACTGGTATCTATTTATATCCTATAAATGAATGCAGTCATTCTATATCTGTACTTTTCCCTCTGATAATTTCACTCAGCATGATAGTCTCCATGTCCATCCATTTGTAGGTAAATTTCATAATTTCATCTTTTCTGACAGCTGCATAGTATTCCATAGTGTAGATGTACCACAGTTTCTTTAGCCAGTCCTCTGTTGTCGGGCATTTAGGTTATTTTAGATTCTAGCTATTGTGAATAGCGCAGAGATGAATAAAGAAGTACAGATAGTGTTTCTGCTATGTGCTTTTCGGTCTCTCGGGTATATTCCTAGAAGTGCTATTGCTGGATCAAATGGGAGCTCAATATCTAGTTTTCAGAGGAATGCCCATTCTGTTTTCCAAAAGGGCTGGACCAGTCAGCACTCCCACCAACAGTGGATCAGAGTCCCTTTTTCCCCACATCCACGCCAGCACCGGTTGTTCTTACTGTTTTGGATGTGTGCCAGTCTCTGTGGTGTGAGATGGTACCTCATTGTTGTTTTGATTTGCATCTCCCTGATGATTAAAGATGAAAAGCACTTTTTCATATGCCTTTCGGCCATTCAAATTTCTTCTTTTTGGAAGCTTCTGTTCATTTCTTCTCCCCATTTTTTGATGGGTTTGTCTGTTTTTTTCTTGTGAAGGGCTACCAGTGCCTGATATATCCTGGATATTAACCCCTTGTCAGATGGGTATTGGGTGAATATCTTTTCCATTCTGTGGATTGTCTTTGTATCTTGGTCACCATTTCTTTTGAGGTTCAGAAGCTTTTCAATTTTATATAATCCCATTTGTTTATCTTTGCTTCCATTTGCTTGGTCAGTGGTGTGTCATCTTTAAAGATACTTTAAGTTTCGATGTCGTAGAGCATTTCTCCTATGTTTTCTTCGATGTACCTTATAGATTCATGTCTGATGTTGAGATCTAGAATCCATTTTGATCTGACTTTTGTGCATAGTGTTAGAAGGAGGTCTAAGTTCATTTTTTACACGTAGCTGCCCAGTTTTCCCAGCACCATTTGTTGAAGAGGTTTTCTTTGCTCCACTTAATATTTTTTTGCTCCTTTATCAAAGATTAAGTGGTTGTATATTTGAGAGTGTTTTTCAGGATATTCAGTTCTATCCCATAGTTCTACAGGTCTGTCTATATCAATACCACACTGTCTTAATTACAACTGCTCTGTAGTAGAGCTTGAGGTTGGGGAAAGTGATACCTCCCATCTTCTTTTTCCCAAGAATTGCTTTAGCTATTCGGGGGTTTATTATTCCATACAAATTTCAGGAGTGTTTGTTCAATTTCTTTGAAGAACATTATGGGTATCTTTATAGGGACCACATTGAATCTGTATAAAGTTCTAGGGAATATTATCATTTTGATAATGTTAATCCTTCCAATCCATGAGCAGGGAATGTGTCTCCATTTCCTCAGGTCTTCTTTTATTTCCTGAAGTAACGTTTTGTAGTTTTCTTTGTAGAGATCCTTTACATTCTTTGTCAAACTGATTCCTAGGTATTTGATTTTCTGCAGCGCAATTGTGAATGGGATAGCTTCTTTAATGTCCCCTTCTTCTCTTTCGCTGTTTGCATATAGGAAGGCCATTAACTTTTGGGTATTGATTTTGTACCCTGCCGCTCTACTATAGGAATGTATTATTTCTAGGAGCCTCTTGGTAGCGAGTTTCGGGTTTTCCAGGTATTATATCATGTTATCTGCAAATAGTGACAACATGGCTTCTTCCCTTCCTATCTGGATGCCTTTAATGTCTTTTTTCTTCCCTGATTGCTATGGCAAGTACTTCCAGTACTATATTGAATAGAAGCAGTGAGAGTGGGCAGCCTTGTCTTGTCCCTGATCTTAAGGGGGAAGGCTTTCAGTTTTTCCCCACAGCGAGAATGATGCTCGCTGTGGGCTTGTAGTAGATGGCCTGGATTATATTGAGGAAGGTTCCTTCAATCCCCATTTTATGGAGAGCTTTTATCATGAACAGGTGTTGAATCTTTACAAGTCTCATTTAAAGCATATGTTTTTAAAAATTATTAAGAATGAGTGCTTTTTACCTTCATGTATACAGTTTTAATTTTTCTTCTATCTTTGAGTAGATACAAATTTCTATTTTGCATATTGCCTCCTGCTTGCAGTGTTCCTTTTAACAATTTTCTGCTGCTGGTTGGCTGTTGATTAACAGCATTGTCTCTCTGGAAAAATATCTTTCTTTCAGCTGCATTTTAAGAAGGAAAATGGATTCTACATTGCCTTTTTCTCTTAATATCAAAAAAAGTGTTGCACTATTGTCTTTTGACTTGGTTGTTTCTGAGGAATAAGTTTGCTCTAATTCTTGTCTTTGTTCCTCTGCATATTATACGTCTTTTCTTCTTGTGCCTGATCTTATGATTTTTCTCTTAACACTGGGTTTCAACACAATTGGATTATGATGCTCCTTTATGTTATTTTCTTCAGTTTTTTAAAAAAAATTTTCCTTCTTTGCATTTCTTATGCTTGAACATTTTTGAGCGTCTTGATTTTAGGGTTACAGTTTTTAGTAAATTTCTGATAATTTTGGGACATTCTTTGTATGCTTATGTATTATATACATTTTATATATATTATTTATGTACATATATGTTTAATGAAGTCCTTACTATTTCCCTTTTTTTTTGTACTGCAGAAAACCCATCTCTGTTTTTTGCATTTCTATTTGTTCTTCCATATTCTATAGAATTATCACAGTGGATTTTCAATATTCAATTATGCTTAAAATCCTTCAGTCTCTGCCCACCGTGAATTGATTGACTAGACTCCACAATATGGTATATTGGTCCCTTCATCCGTACCTGATTTCTAGCCTTTTCCTCCACATCAACCCCACTTGACACATGAAGTATCTCTCGTTCTCCAAACTCACCATGCATTTCTATTCTTTTATGCACATACTCATGTCTTTGTTATGTCTGGGAAATCTTCCCCCTTCCCCTGGACCCCATGTCTGGAAACTCCCGTTCATTGAATTGAAATATGATATCTGTGACATCTGTCTCGTCATCCCTTTCTGACTCCTTTGGGAAAGGACATGTTCTATTGCACTGATCCTATTGGTCTTCCTCCTAGATTCATTTCTGTTGTCAGAGACTGGTTTTTTTTCCCCCTTTAGCAATCTGTTTTATTTAAAACAAAAATTGGAAAGTAAACACACTCATACCTAAGCCTACTGCTGATTTACTCCCCTGAATCATTCCAGAGCCCCTGGAACGGTGTCTCACCCACTGCAAGAGGATTAGAAGAACGAACATACCACTACCACCCAAACAGTTTAACTATAAGATAACAAATTTGTTAATAAATCTGATTATAACAATCATTTACATAAATACATCATATCACCATGTTGTATTTGCCAGTTGTACTGCATAAAACTGAAAAGAAATTCATTTTAAAATAATTTTAAAAACTATTTTGGCCTATTACATTTTTGCTTTTTTGGTCTATTCTTTTTTTTTAATTTTTTTAATTTTTACAATTATAAAGATATACAATTAAAAAGTTCATATTTGGGTTTTGGTCATACAGTGTTCCAGCACCCATCCCGCCACCAGTGCCCATCTCCCACCACCAACGTCCCCGGTTCCCTCCCCCTCCCCAGCCCTGCTCCATGGCAGGTTCTTTATTTCTTTCCCTTTCTCTCTCTTTCTCTTTTCCTTCCCTTCCAGACTATGGATTACAGAACATACATTAAAGGGTTGTCATGTGTATCTTTTTGCCTGTATTTAATGCTCAGTTCTAGGTTGGCATTAGTACCCTTGACAATTGTTAACACCCTGTTCCATTTTCTGTCTTACCTAGCCTCTGACTCCCACACGTTTGTGATAATTTCCACCTTTGACAAGACCTCCTGATATATGTTTCACTTGACCTTGGATATTGGTATCATAATATGTACATATATATTTATGTTGTGCAGATAAATGCAGTCATTCTGTATCTGTCTCTCTCCTTCAGAGACTGTTTTATTTATTTTTAAATATTTAGTGATACGTTGTAGGCACTTGATAAAATGTTTGAATAAATGCAATGATTGACATTTATCAAATATGAGTACACTTAAACTTAGATTTAAAATACATCTACTATGTTCTAGGCCCAATGTTAGATGCTTTCAATATGCTATCTGTAATTCTTATATGACAACACATGGTATGTTGTCTTCACAAGTGAAAGGAAATTTAGATTTGGAGAGATAGTGAATAGACTGTAGATAGCAGAATTGGTTGCAAACCTGTATATACATCCTACTTTGCCCTAATGCACTTTCAGGACACCTGTTCCATGATAAGTTTTACCGTATCATAAGAGATTTTTTAAAAATTATGAAAGAAAACTTTAGAGCAGAAACTATACAGGGACCAATGTAGCTCATAGAACAGATTGGGTAGCTGTTACTACGAGTCACAGAAATCATCCTTGGCCATGATTTGGAGGTCCGTATGAGGCTCTGAGCATCAGAGACTGGCCTTAGTGATTTGGGGAACAATTTTGAAAAGTGAGGGCTCTAGGGGTGCCACCTCCAACTGTGTTGACGGACATGAGGGGAGCATGTTGCCCTTTGTCATTGTGAGAGCTTGACTGAGGCAACGGGCTTAGACTCCGCCTTTTGGATTGAAGGTCAGCTGCTCATGCTTTTTGTCGTTGTTTTATCATCCCTTTGTTTCTTCCTCAGGCAAGTATTGGCATCAATTTAACTGTGTGCCATCACCGTCCCTAGCTCTTTTTCAAATGGTTAGGGTAGGATGGATACAGTGACAATGTACAGCATTCTCTAGAACCTCTGAAAGTTGTTCATCAAATATAATTTTTTCTGTACACCAAATACAACTTTTCTATTCTGTGCTACTGAATCCAGAATAAAGCATTGTAATAATAAAGTTATTATTAGTAGACAGAAATATGATATCATTAATTATAGACAATATTTTCACTGCCCTATAATAAAATAATAAAAGCATGATTATTTTTCTTTTGAAAATATGAAATGACAACTTTATGCAGAAACTGTACAGGGACCTGATATACAGACTTGGAGAGCTGATATTACAGGCTGAAAGGAAAAATAGGAAGTCTTTAAAAGACTTGTGCAATGTACTGAAAGAGTTCATCCTTTGAATTTTTTTTTTTTTTGCTTTTTGGGTCACACCCAGCAATGCTCAGGGGTTGCTCCTGGCTCTGCACTCAGGAATTGCTCCTGGCGGTGCTTGGGGGACCATATGGGATGCCGTGGATCAAACCTGGGTCCGCTGCATGCAAGGCAAACGCCCTACCTACTGGACTATCACGCAGGCCCCTGAATTTTTTATTCTAGAATATATTTATGGTATGCTCTTTGAATTCTAAATGTGTGTCATGTATGTATATCTGAGAGTAATTTTGGTATTTGACAAGAGGAAGGGAAATTCATTTATAGGAACTCTTATTTCCTGTGGTCTTTCAGCAAATATTTTGGCCCACCAGAATCCAAGAAAAAATGTGAGTTTAAATGTGTATTTAGTTAACATTATTATTATCATCATCATCATTATTATTATTATTATTATATTGTTATTATTTGTTTTGACATTCAGCTATGCCCATAAGCTTTTACCGGCTCTGAAATTAGCGATCACTTCTGGCAAGGTTTTGGGGAAGCATATGGGGCAATAGGGATTGAACCTTGTTGGCCAAGTGCAAGGCAAACTGTACTGTTGCTCCATCTCCAAAATTAGGACTTTAAATTTTTAAGATCAGTTTTATCTTTACAGTAAAATTAAGAGGAAGATACAGATTTCCTATATAATCTATATCCCACACATGGATCGCATTTTTATCCATTTTTTTATTTTATCCACAAACCCATTTTTAATACTCTCACCAAATGATACATTTATTATAACTGGTGAATTTACATTGGCCCATTACAAAATCACCCAAAGTCTATACTAAAATATGGCTCCTTCTTGGTGTTGTACATTGTATGGACAGATATGTGATGTCATGCATTATGGTATCATACACAGTATTTTCACTGTCCTAAATATCCTTTTTTTCAAACTCTTCTTGTTTTATATTTTCCCAATCCCTGGCAACTACTGATCTTTTGATTGTCTGCATAGTTTTACTTTTTCCAGTAAGTCAGGCAGTTGGAAACCATAGTTGAAACAAGCCTTTTCATGTGGACTTATTTACTAATATGCATCTAGGATTTTTTTTTATGGCTTGAAAAACTCATTCTCCTTTGTGCTTAAGGATATCTCATTATCTGGCTATACCATAGTTAAGTCACTCACATATCTTGGTTACTTCCCAGTTTTGTTAATTATGAATTTGTTTCTAACATAGATGTCAGTGTGAAGTTTTCTGCATGGAAGTAAGTTTTTAGCTCTCTTAACTAAATATACAGTAGTTCACTTATTGGATTATAGACTCATATATCAAGAATCGTGTTTAGTTTTGAAGATATCATCAGTTTTCCAAAGTTGTAGTACCATTTTGAATTCCCACCAGCAATGAGTGAGAGTGGTCGCTTCACATCCTAATCATCATTTGTTGTTGACAGTACTGTTTTGGCCACTCCAAGAGGTATATTGTGATATATTATTGTCTTAAGTTTTATTTATTTTCTTATGATGTATGATGTGGAACAGCTTTTCCTGTAGTTATTTTTTGCCTGCATATCTTCTCAAGATATCTACTAAGATCTTTATTTTTTTTCTTTTAGCATCACACCCAGTGATGCTCAAGGATTACTCTTAGCTCTGCACTCAAGTATTACTCTTGGTGGTGCTTGGGGGACTATATGGGATGCCAGGATTGAACCTCGGTACATACATTAACCTGCATACAAGGTTAATGCACTACCCTCTGGACTGTTGCTCCAACAGCTGGTCTATTTTTAATAATGTTTTCTTATTGCAGAGTTTTAAAAGTTACTTGTATATTTCGAATAACAGGTCTTTTATTATGTGTGTCTCTTGTAAATATTTTCTGCTAGTTCGACTTGTTTTCTTATATTTTGGTAATTGCTTTTTACAGAACTAAAGTTTTTAATTTAGTGAAGTCCTACTTTCAAGGAATATGTATTTGTTATTCTACTTAAAAGTCATTGTCAGGGAACAGAGAGATAGTACAGAGCTATGATGCATGCCTTGCATTCAGCTGCCCCAAGCCCAGTTTGATCCCTGGTACCTCGTATGTTGTGACCACCACCAAGAGTAATCCTTGAGTGCAGATCCAGGAATAAGCCCTGTGTACAGTCGATTGCGACCTAAAAAGAAAAAATGAAACAAAACAAAAACCATTGTCTTTTCACAAGAGCATTAGAATTTGTTTGGTTAATATCTTCAGAATAACTGACTGGGATTTGATTGCTACAAATGAGGAATTTTAATGTGGCTCCACTCTCTCCCTTTGTTTCAGATGGAATTATAATATATTTTTTTGTTCTTATTTAAACTATGAACATGACCTAATCTTGTTAGGACAAATAGGCACATAGATATTAGGGTGAGTGGTGATGATTTCTAGAATCCTTCATGTCACATCAATTATAAAATTATTTGATTCATTTATGTCATATGTGACAAGATTGGGCACGTTTGGGGTGGTATGGCCATAGACTATTTATGTCATACATGAACAGCTAAGCCCCATTAAGCCTCAAACCATTTGTTCAGGTCATGGGAATGAGGTCTATTATTGCCACTGTTTTTGGCATATCAAATACAACACGTGTAGCTTGCCAGGCTCTGCCATGTGGGCGGGATACTCTAAGTAGTAGGTAGGCTCTTAGTTCTTGCATTTCCTGATGTATAGCAGTGAGCAATGGAGAGAGCTGGTCGCAGCTCTGCCCCATGTATCTGTGTCTGTGGTTCCCGGTGAACAGCCTGGGAGCAGTTCAGGCGCAGGTCCATCGGGCCTCCCAGATGGAACAGAGGTGAAGGAAAAGGACCCCAGCTCCATCTTCACGGAAGTCCGGTGACCTTAGCCCATATATACATATATAATGTATGTATGCATATAAATTCACATTACCATATATATATGCCAGTATTATATTAGATCATCTCATGACCTAATATAATGGTTGAGCTCTTATGTTCCTGTACGCCGGCCCTTCTCTACAGCAGTGACAACATATGAGATATTACTGTGCCCGCTCTAGCAATAGATGATTAACGGAAGATCGGATCGATAATATATATGATATATATCATACATGCATATATACTATTTACATATATGTGTAAATATACATATATGTATATATAGATATATGTATATATTCATATATATATATACACACACACAGAGGTAATATGATTATAATAGGTAATCTAGCCTTAACGTTGACTAGCGTCAAGAGTAGTCTATAATAATTCTTTTCTGGCAAAGATTCAGTGTACATAAGGCGAAGCTTTAAGATGAAAGGGAATATTTACTTCATAAACTTATTTCAAACAGTTCCTACAGTAGTAATTGCCTTTATCTTTGAAATCGGCGGGCCCCATGGGTTTCTTATGTGAGGCAGAGAGAAGACGGACGGTCACTTTATCCCGACCCACCTCCGCCACCCCAGGACAGCCTGAAAGGCTTTGTGCAGGAAAGGAAAACCAGTGCTAGGCCTTACCCGCCCTTACAGGTATTTGTCTTATCTCACAGAAAAGAATTTCAAGAGTAGATGACCAGTGAAGTAAAAGCAGATTATATTCGGAGGTTTGGGGAAGGGAGGAAGTAGAGAAGGTGAGAGGAGGATGCTCAGGAGAGAATATGGGCTTTTCCAAAGGAAGAGAGAGCCCCAGTTCACATCTCCAGATGGGAGATCCGGGCACACATACTCTGGAACCACCTGTGCTTGGCCACGTGAACACAGGCACCACATGGGAACAGGCAGCATATCAACTCACTCTTCCTTTGTTCAAGGTGGCTTTTCTATGGTTTTCCCAAGTTACCCACATTGGGCTTCTAGCTAGGTAAGAGTCTGTTGCTAGGGTGGTTGGTAGAGTTGGCATGGTCTAAGTTCCTCTTTATAATATTTGATAATCATTTCCTTGACCTTTGTTCCAAATGGATCTTCTAGGAGGGAGTCCAACCTTCTCTAGGTCTGTTGGAACAGGGTGAAGTGTGCTCTTTGTAGCCTTGGGGCTAATGGTTTTATTACTTCCTAGGAGTTCCATTGCTTTTGAGCCCTTCCCTGTCTGCCTACCTGCTTCATCTTCATAGGAATGCTGATCGATTGGTTGATTACCAACCAATCGATAAGCCAAACATTTTGCAGTTAGATATTCCATGTAATTAACCAGGAGTAAAATCTTGATTACCTTCCATTTGTTAGTAAGCAAAAGCATATTGGTTGGTGAATTTACATGAGAGGCTCCAAGTGATGGGCACATGGATTTCAGTAATAATCAACTAGTCTTGGTTCAGAGAAGAGAAAGATTCCATGTAGAGATAAAAACTTCCTGCATTTCTTAGTATGATATCCCTAGATTGTTGTGTACTTTTAGCTTGGGGCTAATAAACTACTTTCTAAGGTGAGGTCTTCAGGAATAGGCAGTCTCTTGCTTCTGCAAATACCAAATGAAAAATCAAGCTAGTATTTTTTGGATTTATAGATCCACTCTACTTGATTGAAGGAGACTTACTATTTTAACTAACTGAACTAGCTGATTCCTGCATGCCAGATTTCTGTGGAAGTTTGCTCTCAGTGACCTCTCTTCTCTGTTGTGTGGAATGTAGGTGATAAGAATGGTGGTGAGCCCGATGATGCTGAGCTGGTAAGGCTCAGTAGGAGGCTGGTGGAGAACGCAGTGGTCAAGGCTGTCCAGCAGTATCTGGAAGAAACACAGAACAAAAACAAGCCAGGGGATGGGAACTCTGTGAAAACGGAAGAGACTGATAGAAATGGCACTGACAATGACAACAACAGGAAATGAATAGAGGCAGAGCCTCTCCCTGCTCCCTTTGGCTGAATCAAGGAACTATCTTGTATTGTGCTATTTAATCTGTGGAGATTTGCATTTCTGAACACAACAGAACAAAAGTGGAGGCTGGAACTTGCAGAGAAAATTAACCTATGAAAGAAGAATGACCCAAGGTCACTCACCCTCAGCTATGTCCAACAGGGAGGGGACACTGGGTGATGCCTCTTGAACTCAGATTAAAAAACACAAAAGGGGCCTTGCCATACGTGGAAGACTGCCATTTATAATGTTCAGCAGGGCATTTGACTACATTTTTTTGAGACCCAAACACACATATACAAGTTAACAAGTGCTAAGTTGAAAATAATTACTGTTGAAATTGTTTTTCATATAATGAGTCTCTAATACTTCATGTTTCTTCACTGTATGGTGTCATTATGCAATGATTTTTATTTATTGTAAATTTGTTTTATTTAAATGATATATTTTTGGCAAAATGCAGCCTTTTTTATAAAATGTGGGCAACATTTTACAAAGTTCTTTTAATCTTTTGATAAATCAGTGTGCCATATTTAATGTTTTCCCTTTGTATGTAAAATATATTATATAATTTTTCTTTTCTGTAGGAAAGAAACCTACTGGAATCCAGGACTTTATTAAAGAAGCTTTGCATCAAGAAAGAATGGTTCTGAAGTCCAAAGTGAAACAGATAAGGGAACTTTTATTGAAGCCTGGGACTCAGGCTAAAATTAGGAGAGAGCTTTTTGAAGGAAGGTTCATTCACAGCAGTAGTCAAGAAAATAATGTTGATTTCGACAATCCTTTGTTATAAACTGACATAGTTTTCATGGTACCAGAGTTTATTAAATCTTTTCATTTTATTAAATAGTTCTTTGGTAAACACCAAAGAACTTTGTGCCATGGTTTTCACAACAGCAAACCAACATTTGGTAAGAAATTAGCAATTTTTGCCAAAGAACTTTCTAATTCTGCTGTTACTTTTTTCATCTTCCCTTGTATTTTTGAGTATTCATTTCAGTAATACTGAACTGTTTTATAGAAAGGACTTCTTCATTTGCTGTTGTAAAATATGCCATGCATCCTCACAAATAATATATTCAGGTGGTGAAAAATCATTCATAGGTGAAAGATTATGTTTAAAAGGTCACTGAACTTCTCTTGATATGTTTTTTTTTGTTGTTAAATAAAAGAGCACCATCCAGATGTATCTATATAGAATGTTACTTTTAATGGGAATTTGAATGTTTATTGAATACTAGCACTTGAATAAATATTTATAAATTTAATTACTGCAGTCATTGGTTAGGAATGTTTTATAGTATCCTGACATTTTTTTGCTGATCAAAATGTAGCTTGCTTTTTCATTCCTTAATGAATAAATGTTTAAAATTTTAATTTTCTACTTTTCTGAAGATAAGCCCCTGGTTTTACCGTATTTCTTATAGTCTGATTTTATTTGCATGGATTAATTTTTAAATAAAATTCTTGAAAAATTTCTCTCCCACACATGATAATTATTGGTAATAACATTTTCTTAGTCATTATAAACTCGTTGCTCCTAAGAGATCATAATAGAGGGGGAAATTATTAGAGACCAAATGTATTATTTCAAATACAAAATCTAGTTTACTCATGGATTTCAACTATTTTCTCAATGGGTAAATTATTTTTCTTAATTAGTAAGATTATGCATTTTCATACCTCTTAATATACTTTCATTTCCCCTGTTCCTTTTCCTCAGTCACTTAAGCTGTTGGATATGTGTTGGTATAATGAAATCATGAACAGAAACTCAGATGGTTTTGTGTTTCTGCACCTTTCTGCTAAACGCATCCTTCCTGGTAAAGTAGTACAGTTGGCAGAGCACTTTCAACTTTAGACTTTTTAAATCATCAACCTCATAAATAATTATCCACGGAACATTAAGAGCCAAGAGTGTGTAAAATGTATCATAAACTGCTGAAAATGGGCCACTGGACTGACGTCAGTAGTGAAGATAAAAGGAAAAGTTCCATCCCAAAGTAAAGACCTGGAAAATGCTTTCTATGAAACTCTTTTCCATTGTAGAGGGTCTATTTATATACATCATTGAAAAAAAAACACCTTAAAGTAGGCAGCAAAGATATTTTGGAGGTAGACATTTCTTTGAAATGTTGAAAAGACTCAAGGAAGTTGAATGCCAATGCCACAATGCTCTGAGGGAACTAGACCTTATAACCCAATGTTTTATCCCAAAATTGTGCTTCTATTTTATATCCCTTTATCTAAGTTAGCAGTATTTTAAGAGAAATAGCACTTCTCAGCTTATTTCTGTAAATATCATTTTTTATTATTTTAAAATATTTTATTATACCACCATGACTTAAACAGTTACAAAGATGTTAATGTTTGGGTTTCAGTCACACATTGTTCCAGCACCCATCCCTCCACCAGTGCAGGTTCTTTATTCTCTCTCTCTCTCTCCTCTCTCTCTTCTCTTACACATTGTGGATTGCAATACATACTTTTAGAGGCTATCATGTATATCCCTTTGCCTATATTCTGTGCTCAGTTCTAGGCTAGTATTATCATTTTCAACGATTATTAGCATACTGTTCCCTTCTCTGACTTACCTAACCTCAACTCCCACACGCTTGGAGTAGATTCCATCCTATTGAAAAGATCTCCTGATCCATGTTTTGCCTGACCTTGGATATTGGTATCATACTATATATCTATACATCTGTCTTCCCGTTCATCATCGATTTGCTCCAGCGGGCACCATTAACATTTCCATTTGACCCTATCACGTGCCAGTGTAGCCGAAGAGCATCTGCTTGCTCCAGGAATACGAAGAGCCTCAAACCGTTTGTTCAGGGTCTTGACGAAGAAGTCTGACCATCTTGTAGGTGGGCGGCCACGTGATCTTTTGACATCCCGTGGGATCCAGTCCGTAACCGCTCTAGTCCAGTGGTCGTCTCCAAATCGCATTACATGTCTAGCCCATCTGATTTTCGATGCCTTGGCAAATGAGACAGCGTTCCTGACTCTGGAACAGCCACGGAGGTCGGAGCTCCGGATTCCTTCTTTCGCTTGAGTGAGGCGTGATATTACAAGCATAGCTCTTTTTATTTTATTGATCAAAAAATTTTTATTTTTCCCCTATTAGAGTATATAAATGTATGTTGTTTGGTGCACTTCCAACATAATCACTGTTAATCCTGTCAAAAAATTCAGCAAATATTAATTTCATTATTCTATAGATAAAACTATCAAAACAGCAATATCTGAATCAAAAAGTTAAATACCTCTCCAATTTTCCTCTTGCATCTATTTATTCCTCTGTCTAGGTCCGTAAAGATCAATACATTTCAAACTCCTTATTCATATCTTTTGAAATGTGATTCTTTGATTAAGGACTTGTCAACCTCATTATAAACCCCTGGTACCCCTGGGTAGGTTACATGTACATCAAACCCTAATCATTTTCTGGATTTGTTTTATATGCTCACTTTTATTTTTTTTAAATATTTTATTATACCACTGTGAGATATACAGTTACAAAGATGTTCATAAGATGTTCATATTTGGGTTTTGGTCATACATTGTTCCAGCATCCATCCCTCCACCAGTCCCCATTTCCCACCACCAATGTCCCCGATTCCCTCCCCACTCCCTAGCCTGCCTCTGTGGCAGGTTTCTTAATTTTCTCTTTCTCTCTCTCTCTCTCTATCGCTCTTTCTCTTTTCCTTCCCTTCCACATTGTGGATTACAATGCATACATTAAGAGGTTGTCATGTGTATCTTTTTGCCTGTATTTAATGCTCAGTTCTAGGTTGGTATCAGCACTTTCAACAATTATTAGCACACTGTTCCATTCTCTGTCTTACCTAGCTTCTGGCTTCCACACATTTGTGATAGTTTCCACTTTTAACAAGACTTTCTGTTCCATGTTTCGCTTGACCTTGGATATTGGTATCATAATATGGACTTTTATATATATATATATATATATATATATATATATATATATGTCATGTAAATAAATGCAGTCATTCTATATCTGTCTCTTTCTGGCTAATTTCACTCAACATGATCCCCTCCATGTCCATCCATTTATAGGGAAATTTCATAGCTTAATTTTTTTCTGACAGCTGCATAGTATTCCATTGTGTAGATATACCAAAGTTTCTTTATCCAGTCATCCATTCTCAGACACTTTGGTTATTTCCAGATTCTGGCTATTGTGACTAAAAGCATAGCTCTTTTGATTCCTCTTTGGGAGACCCAAATAGCATTCTCATCCTGCTTTCTTAGGGCCCAGGTCTCTGAGGCGTATGTTAATCTATATCCATATCAAGCAAATAAATGCAGTCATTCTATATCTGTCTTATTCCTTCTGGCTAATTTCACTCATCATGATCCTCTACAGGTCCATCCATTTATAGGCAAATTCATAACTCCATTTTTCCTAACAGCTGCATAGTATTCCATTATGTAGATATACCAAGTTTCTTTATCCAGTCGTCTGTTCTCAGGTACTCTGGTTGTTTCCAGATTCTGGCTATAGTGAATAGTGCTGCAATGAAAATAAAAGTGCAGATGGTGTTTCTTCTGTGTGTTTTTGGCTTCCCAGGGTATATTCCCAGGAGTGGTATGGTTGGGTCTAATGGGAGCTCAATTTCTATTTTTTGGAGGAATGTCCATAGAGGACATTCCTTTTTTGACATTTTGGAGGAATGTCCAAAAAAGCTGTACCAGTTGACATTCCTACCAACAATGGATGAGAATCCCTTTCTCCCTGCATCCACACCAGCACTGGTTGTTCTTGCTCTTTGTATGTGTGCCAGTCTCTGTGGTGTAAGAGGATACCTCATTGTTTTTTTTGATTTGTATCTCAGTGATGATTAGTGATGATAAGCATTTTTTCATATGCCTTTTGGCCATTCGAATTTCTTCTTTGCCGTGGCCACATGTAGGTCAAGCTGGCTGCCACCACGTGTTAAGACCCTGCAGGGAGGAGAGACAACAAAAGGGTAAGAAGGGGAACGCCAGCAGAAAAGGGGAAAAAGAGAAAGAGAAAGGAAACAGTCTAGTTTTTATATCTCTGCAATACAGATGTTTCACTCCAAAGAAAGCCATCAGGGTCAAATCCCCTCAGGTAATTTCTCCCAGGACCTCACCTAGGCCCTTTGAGATGTTAATATTGCCAAGCCAAGATCTGCTTTGGAATTGCCCCTGCATGGTAGAGTGGAGTAGTGGCCTCTGAGATGAACTGTATTCAGAATACAAAGGTATGCATCTGTACCAAAGAATATTCTATTGCCAGTTATTTATTTCTACAAGCCTTCACAGGAGTCTCATTTTAACTTCATGGTTGTTTGTATAGTAGTCTTTTACTTATTAGAGAGCCATGCTTGCTTGGAGGCAAACAGTATTTTCTCTCTGGTCAAATTACTTAGAGATCCACTGTGGCCAGGCAAATATACCGGTAAGATCTAACTAGTCCCACGATGATTGTGGCAGCATGGAGAATATTTATACTAGCCAGTATAGAATACATGGTCAGATGAACTGCCACATTCAAACTGTCCTCCTCCTATCTATAAAGTGACCTGCAGGAGGCAATTTCAGGCCAGATTCAGAGGCTCTGGGCAGCAGTATACTGTAACAATACATCATGACCATATAGGATTCTTCCCAGGAATGCAAGGATGGTTCAACTTTCGCAAGTCAATCAATGTAATACACCACATCAATAAGAGAAAAAATAAAAACTTTATGTAAATATCTTTATCCAAGGAGCCATTCTGATCCTTCTGAACACTTTGAAAGGCTAATATATCTCTTTTTTTGCAATCCAGGCTTACATGTCTTATTTGTTATTTTAGTTGAGAATAATAGCTTCAACTTGTAAATACCTGACTGAGTGCCAGGGGGTTTGGACACATAAATGCACTCTCTCCCTAAAGATACCCTGGTAGGAAGTTATCAGTACTGTTTCAAAGATTAGCAAACTGAAGCTCAAGTGGTTAAGTGACTATAAAATGAGAAGGCTATTTTTCAAGCTAATGAAAGGTAATGTTAAATTTAAGAATGTATGTGTTCTACTTGGAGGCCATATTCTTCCCACAGTGTAACTGTTCTATGGTATACAAGGTACAGTACTTCAAAACTTAAGGGCAAGTTTCTATCTTCTCTTTTTTCCCCTTGATTAATCCAGCCTCTCTTGAATTCCGGAAGTTTCATGAAGACATGTGAGAGTGCTTTGCTGCTCTGAAGAAAAAACAACAGAGTATGAAGGAAATCAACCAGATCATTAATTTAGGCAATAATTATTTCAGTCCTTTTCACTGAAGTATATATTTAAGCACATGTTTGAAGACAATGGGAACTATATAATAAAACAAATTCATTTAAAAGCCTACTTGTGAACTGAACATATAGTACAGAAGTTCAGGCACTTGCCTTGCATGTGGGTGACCTGAGTTCAATCCTGGGCACCCCATATGGT
Source organism: Cryptotis parvus (assembly GCA_021461705.1). Lineage (NCBI taxonomy): Eukaryota > Metazoa > Chordata > Mammalia > Eulipotyphla > Soricidae > Cryptotis > Cryptotis parvus. The sequence continues at coordinate 38,619 of JAJIBD010035759.1, forward strand.
CCTCTGAGTTTTGCCAGTGATGATCTCTGAACACAGCTGAGAGTAAGCTATGAGTATTTCCAAGTGTGGCACCATACAACAAGCAAATAAAAACTTAGCAAAAATGTAAGTTTAGAATCTGAAAAGGACAAAATATTTTCACTCATTAATCAGAGACAGAATAATTGCTTACTGGGTCTCAAAGCCTAAATATGTTGTCCGAAATTGATACTATAATTTATATCCTTGTCTTCTGACAGGGACACCACATGGTTGATGAGAGCCCTGGCTTTGACCAGAGGCTAAATATGACTTCTGTCCTGCGTCCAACACTGCCAGTTGATCTGAGCAGACCAGTACATTCCTGAGTCTCAGTACCCAATATAGAATTTAAAAGTTTTTTGAGGTGATCCCAAGGATTCTAGTCTATTGGTGCCTGTACCATAGGGGACTTGTACAGATGACACTGTCTTAGCTATACATGTGTCAAACTTCTTGATTGGGACACTTGAGTGCATCTGTTGTAAGTCTATAAGAGACTTAACAGGCCCAGAGAATTTGGATTTGATTTTACTTGTGTACATTGTCAAGCTCATTTAGGGGAATGCCCTGTGCCAGTGCATTTACTGTTTTCACAGCTATAATCAGATTCTAGTGTTTCTAGTCACTAGAAATATATAGGAACTATATGAGTATTTTTAAGGCTGTCAAGTCAAAAGGTATATGATATTTACAGCTTGAACACTTGAACACTTGAATCCCGTTATTCATCGATTTGCTCGAGCAGGCACCAGTAACATTTCCATTGGACCCTATCACGTGCCAGTGTAGCCAAATGGCATCTGGTTGATTCAGGAATATGAAGAGCCTCAAATCATTCCTTCAGGGTCTTGACAAAGAAGTCTGACCATCTTGTAGGTGGGCGGCCACGTGACCTTTTGACATCCGGTGGGATCCAGTCGGTAACGGCTCTAGTCCAGCAGTCGTCTCCAAATCGTATTACATGTCCAGCCCATCTGATTTTTGATGCCTTAGCAAGCGAGACAGCGTTCCTGATTCTAGAATAGTCACGGAGGTCGGAGTAGCGACGGAGCAGCAAAACAAAATTATTCAACCTTTGAGAGTAATAGCTCCCATATGTGAAATTTTAGATGATTGTATTATTAATTTACTTCTCTGTCTAGATCCTAGAATAATTATGGAACTTTGCAATATGATAGATTTATATGTACAGAGTACTTAAGATTCAAACTATTCACTGCAAAATTCAAAATATGCTTCTGTATACTCACCCATGAAGTCATACATTTCTAGAAAGTTACTGCAATAATCTTCGACTTCAAATTTAGCCCTTATTTCAGACACATCACTACAAAAAATGTGCACACTTATGCAGTTGATTGTGAATGCATAAACCAGCTCTCTTACATTGGTTTATGTAACAAACCAATTTTTTATTGTGTAATAAAATGACAAGTTTATAGTATCTCCAAGCATAATATATAGTTACCCTCCATTATGCTTAACATTTGTCTTCATTACATAACAATTTGATCTATATGAATTTTTGTTGTTAGGACAACACCTGACTATGCTCACACCTTACTCTTGGCTTTGTATCACTCTTGGCTTGGGGATCACTACTAGAGCTGCTCAAGGGATCATAATGGTGGTGGGTATCAAACTGAGGTTGGATGCTTACCTGTTGCATTATCCCTCAAGTCCTCTATAACTTTGAATTATTATAGAATCATCTTTGATTAAGCTATAGATGCTATCCTCCATTCCAGTGTTTTAAGGTACAGAAATTTATATAAGAAGATAAGAAGTAAGCTTATACTTTAAAATAGATTTTATGAGTGCCTATGCAAATTTGAGAGCAGAAATGCTGACATTTGGATTATTTTATTCATTATAAAAATGCATAGTAGATCACTTTACTTGAATCATTGAATTTAAAATTCTGATACTTCTTATAGCAGTTCTTTCCAGGACCATTGTTTTAATGCAATAGCAATTGCATTAAAGGTAATTTCAGAGCTGAATGTAGGTGCTGTTACAATTTCTTCTGTTGTGTGCACAAAGCTCCTTATTTGAATTTGTTAAGTATTAACTAAATTAAGGAAATTTGGAATGATTTTTAGAATGTTTTAATTTTGGTAAAATAATACCAAAAATTTTTCTCTTTACACATACTTTCACTAGTCACTAATAGGAATACCATGAAGTTCTGTTGTAGTGTCACAGATAATGCAATAAATAAGTTAATTAACGATCCTAGTAAATTTGCACCGCTTTTCTTTAAGTGGTTCAAAATATTTTTAAAAAGTCTAAATCCTATATATTCGTTATATACGTTGACTCATTATAGAAAAGTGACACTCCCTTATTTGTGGTGTTATCAACCTAAGTATTTCTATGGTAGACAACATTCTTGTTCAAAATTAAGTTCATAACGCAAATTAATTGTGAATTAACACCTAGTAAGTCCTTATGTTTCCTGACATATGGGCACAATGTCACCAAAGAATGTATATTTTCTTTGCCTATATTCTTAAGCTGCATATACCTTTATCTTAATCATAATTTCAAAATTTATTTTATATGCATATCCGAATATAGAAAGTATCTGACATGTTAACTGAAGCAGAGAATTAAATATGCAGCAGTGAGAAAAAACTAAGTATATCTTCAAATTCCTGAAGGCAAATTTGGAACCTTTTATCAGATTTATGCTTGGGAATTGTCTAAATGAAGTGCCTATAATGAGAGTTTTTGATTACTTCTTGGACATTTCTTACACTTAGTGACTGCTCAAAATCCTTTGAACACCTTCATATGACTGGGAAACTTCCTGTTTTTGAGCCCGCTTCCACAGGGCAGTGACCAGGAACTTGCTTTTCCAGCCTTTGTCTCTGGGATCAGATATATGACCTTCACCAGGCAAGAGGGAAATCCTGCAGGGAACCCTTTTTTCCTGATAGGATGGTGAAGAGAGACCGGGTTTCTCAGAAACTGCAATGATAAAGGTACAATCTGGGGGACTGATACCCTATGTTGGTGAAAATAGAAATAATAAAATAGTAATTCCATTCTTATTACTGGCAGAAATAATTGTAACAGGGCTCCCCTGGAGTAGCTGGCAATGTAATGGGACATTTTCCAGAAAATTGAAACCCAGTTTGATTTTATCTTCTGGTGACTTGTGAACTACCAAATGTCCTTTAATTAAAAGTTTATTTTTTGCTTCAACTAATGAAATTTGGTTCTGTTATTTGCAATTAGACCTCCTAATTAGAACTGCTAATTAATGCAGACTTCATTCCACCAAGTCAATATTTCAACACAGGGCACAATAGACATTTTTCACATTGATTTTTAAAAATGGATTTATTTTGCTTATACAATCAATACTAAAGAATGTCAAGAGATTTGTTCCATAACACTCTAGCCCCATTATTCTTTGTGTAACACTTCACCCCTCATATATCAAAATGTTAAAAAAAATTAAAAAAAAATTTTTATTATACCACCGTGAATCAGATCTGATCCAGAGACTCACAGACATGGGGCAGAGCTGCTAATAGCTCTCCCTGTCCCCAGCCATGCACGAGGCGCCCGGGAGGGATGGCGGATGCTAGCCCTGGCCCACCACCCCAGCAGCGCCTCACAACAAGCCAGATGTGACCCCCACTCCATGAGGGCCTCCATTTTCCACATCCGGACTTCCCTCGCGTCAGAACTCCACCCAGCAGACCAGCCTATCACAGCCCAGCTCATGATAGCCCGGCTTCATCAATAAATGCTGGATTTAGAGATGACTACAAGAGTATGCCTCCCGCACGGCAGAGCTACCCGTGTCGTATTTGATATGCCAAGTACTCAGTAACAATTATAGACCTCATTCCCATGATCTGATGGAATGGTTTGAGGTTCTTTATGTTCCTGGAGCAAGCAGGTGACCTTGGGCTCTACTTGCATGAGAAAGGACATATGGAGATATTACTGGTGCCCGCCTCGAGCAAATCGATGATGAACGGGAAGACAGCGATACAGTGATATCAAAATCGCCCTGTATCTCTTCCTTCCAACCCCATTCCTTTCCCTCCTGCAACTGCCATAATTTTCACTGAGCTAATTTTGGTTTTTCACACTGGAGTTTTGAATTAGATACATCTGTGAAATGTGGAACAAACATTTTGCATTATGAAAACTTAACCATTCTTTTTTTTTTTAATGGGTCACAGCTAGCTGTGCATAAAGCTTAACTCCTGACTCTGAGCTCAGGTATATTTCCTAGGATATTGCAGGGATCACAGTCCATGCCAGGGATCAAACTGAGGTTGACCTTCTCCAGAAAATTTATCATTCTAAACCCTTAGGCATTAAATACCAGTAGAAGACTTCAATTATTGTGGAGCAAAAGCTGTTGATACATGTCCCAGTCTTCCCTCAATGTAACTCCCATTAGGTTGGTGGCTGCATGTGTCCCTGTTCTCTGAGAAGTAGAGAGAAGGTATTGATCCTTCTCATAACCATTCTGTCAATCAAAAAGTGACTTAAGTATTAAAAGTGGTGTCCAGGGCTCTGATACGCACATTATCAGTAGCTTAAATAGATACATAAAAATCGAACCACTTTTATGATATGGATCAAACACATAGTAAATGCTAACAGGATTGTTGTATGATCACTGTTGCAAGAATTCTCTAGTTCATATGATTAGGGGTGTATTCTTAGAGTTTTGTAGAAGATCCTCAAAGTTATTTGGTATATATTCACAGGTATATATTCTCATTCATTTCAGAAAGAAAGCTAAATACTTCGCATTGTATGCTTAAAACATACAAATATTTAGCGTTAGTTGAAAATAAAAAGGATAGGTTAAAATAATTGAAATATTTTAATCAGGAAAAATAACTTTGCTGAGAGTATCAGCTTGTGAAGTAGGAAAGAACTTCTAGAAAAAAGGCTTCCTGAGTTAATTGGTACACATGGAATCAGAAAACTGGTTGATGGGTCATTCTCTCAAAGAATTGTAATAACCAGACCCTGAGTGCATTATAATAACTAAATTACAGAAGAGTCCATGATGGAGGAGTCCATAAATAATTCCACAATAAGTGGACAATGAATGCATTCTATTAATCTAGATTGTGTGAGGCCACAATTTTAGAAGTAGTTCCCCCTCCTCAGCATATTCAGAATGTCATTCATGATCGTAATAATACATCTTTTAATTCATTGCTATTAGTTGGAAATAATTGTGCTAAATATACTAGCTATAACAGGAGTTTCCCATTACCTGGATTTTCACATTTTGTAGATTGGTTATCCTAATCAGTCTGAACATGTGACATATAGTATGATATTTTGAGACGGACTACATTCACATGCCTTGTATTACAGTATATTGCTATAATTGTTTGATTTTATTATTAATTTTTACTTGCTGGATTTATAAATTAAACCTTATGCTTGAATGTATGTGAAGAAAGATTATGTATAGAACTCAGTACTGTCAATACTTCCAGTATCCCATGAGGAGACTGGGACTGTATCCCTCTCAGAAAAGGTGGGAATTCTTGCTATTAATAAAGATACCCATGCTTAAGGTAGACTAGATTAAGTTTCCAATTCTTCATTTCTTTTTTT
>JAJIBD010035760.1:0-16443 GCA_021461705.1 Cryptotis parvus
GAATGTGTAGGAGCACTTCTTAGCTTCCTCCTTGCCGCCGGTGGCTCCGAGGGTATCGTCTTGGGGTTATCTTTTTTATCTTGAACTGGCCACCTCTGCCTTGCCTGGTGCCCAGGAGAAGAAAGAACAGCACACCCAGGGCCCAGATGCCAACCTTCATCTTGGAGTGAGGTAGACGGTGTCTTTTAAAGAACAAACCAAGAAAGAGGCAAAAGCAAGAAGAATTAATCTCTGTTTAATGTCAGTCATCTCAAAGAGTGTTTAAGAGAAAGACAGTGAGGTAATGTCTGTCAGAATAACATTTCCCAAGGCCAGTGTTACTACTGGGCCTTCATATTTGTTCTGCAGGATTGAAAGACTCTTGCAGTTGCCCCCCAGTGGTGCTTTTGTGGGGGTTCCCACTCCCCACCCCAGTGAATAGTAGATTGGTTGAAAGGCCTGTCCATTCCCTCTCCAGAGATCCAGCAGCAGTGCATAGTGTGCTCACCCGCGACCTCTCCCTCACCAGTCACTGTCATTTGTATTTCTACTCGGCAGTTTCCAGGGAACAGATGCTCTTGGCTGTCTTTTTATCTCTCAGACTGGAGAAACATTCTAGAAAAATCTAAACCTCCAGTTTTTAGTGTCATACTGTTTTTTTGTTTTGTTTTTTGTAGTATGCCCTTTGGGATTGGAGCAGGTTTTTGTTGTAAGAATGGTAAGAGTTACTATTATAGGTAATGGTGGTTTCTAAGCCCTCACCAACTGAAAGTTCTACGCTTCTCACAAGAGTTGTGCTGAACTTCAGCAAAATTGTTAATAGTTGTGTAGAATTTTTGCCAAGGAAAGAAATGGTATGTGATTAAATGTGCTTTTTTTGTTGCTGGAACATGCCTCAGAGACCTCCCTTTTCAAGAGCCATGTAAACAAGTGAGCCATAAGCTTCACGTTGGGTCCCTGTGTCCTGCACAGTGCTCACGTGTGTGCCTGCTGAGACAGAGTAGAAGGGCCCTCCCCTCCCAGCGGCAGTTTCTGGTAGGAACTCCAAGCCCAGGTGTCAGAGGTCGGCTGGGTAAGGTGTCCCCTCCCTGTGCCAGCCTGCTCCCTCCCCTCTTTCCACAAGAAGATGCTCTCCTAATCCATTCCCACCCAACTCCTGCTTTTCGGTTTGTGCTTGGTAATGAGGACAGCCTCGACACAGTCCCAGGGGTTTGTGCTTGCTGAGTACTTGCTCAATACTCTCTTGCCTGCATCAAACCCTCACTTCTCTGCCAGCCTCTTCGGTGAGATGATTGCAAGCCCCATTTCCAGGTGCAGGGACCGGCAGCCAGAGGCCCACAGAGTCCTGTGCTCTCTAAAGAGACAGCCGGGATCTGAACCCAGGCGGAAAACTCCAGACTTGGTGTTGTTAATTAGCCGCTTGCACCACAGCCAGTTCTGTCCCGTTGTCTGTCACCAGCTCCACAGTGAGCCCTGTACCCAGGATTTATGTCTACATGCTGGGATGCTGTGTCCTGTCTGTGTGCACGGGGCCATCTTGCAGGGATGAATTTCTGGAGAAGACAAGCACTCAGGTGGGGTTCAGATCTGCTACTCGACCCGCTTCAAGACCTGAGAGTCTCACCCCTAGTGCCTGAGAACTACCAGAAGCCTTAACTTGATTCCTGGTATCACAGCCTTTTCCTAGTGTACTTCACTCTGTAATGATAATCGCTAATTAGGCAGAAGTATGTGTGTTGTTTTTGTTGGGATGTTTCCATCCTTTTTACACCCCACACTTCAGCCATTCCTTGCCTTGCCTCTGCATTCAGTTGGAAGTCATTCTGGACCTTGTCAGCCCAAGACGGCCCAGACTGTGTGAGCTCAGGTCTCTTGATTTGCAGTGTTTAAGATCATAAGTCTTTTCAGAATGGAGTGATAATGAAAACCAGAGAAGGCAAAGAATTATCTCTCTCTTATAAGCATCATCAAGAAAGAAGGGAGAAGCATTTCCACATCTCAGAGTCAAAGCAGACGTCTTCTGTTACCGATGGCCAGGAGCACACCTCAATGACCACTTGGTGTTGTTTTCCTACGTTTCCTCTACATCAGTTGGAAAGTCAGCCCCAAAGAGTTCACCCTTTTGTTTTAAAAAAAAACACACACACACACACTAAATCTGCTGCAGTCACCTCTGCTCCACAGCAGAAAGTGTTCCTTCGAGCATTTGTGGATTCAGGGAGTTAAGTGCAGCTCATCCACAAACTGAAGACAAGAAGAGAGAAGCCCTGGCCTCCTTCCAGCAGTAACTTGCAGCTCATAGCTACTTATTTCACTTAAATTCTTCAATCATAAGAGTATCCCAGTCAAAACTAGGGACTTTAGTGGCAGTAAGGTCATATTGGTGGTAGGATATTAGAATATTGAGTAATAGTGATATTAGAATATTGTGAACTTTGTAAATCCGGTGTTTAAATAATTAAAATTTTTAAAGTGAAAAGAGTATCCCAGTCATCTTCTAAGAACTTAATTTCAAAAGTCCAGGAAAATTCAGAAAGCATCATAAAACTTTAAAAAGTATTTTTGTGGGGCCGGAGTGATAGTACAGTGGGAAGGGAAATTAAAAATTAAACCAAAGAAATTAAAAAGTAAACCAAGAGGCCAGAATGAGAGTACAGTGGATAGGACATTTACCTTGCATGTGGCATACCCGGGTTTGATCCCGGCATCCCATATGGTTCCCTGAGTACTGCCAGGAGTAACCCCTGAGCATCTCTAGGTATGACCCCCAAACAAAGGAAAAAAGAATTTTGTGTTTTGATTGAATACCTTTGTATCCCTCCACACAGATTTTCAGCAACAGCAGGGAACAACACTACCTAGGAATATGAGTGTGTCTGCCTCTATGTTGCAGTGAAGAAACAATAGTGCCAAAAACCTGGGGCCAGGGGCTTGGCTCTATCCTGGATTTTGGCATCCCCCCCCCCCCCAAAAAAAAAAAAAAACAGCAAACTGAGGCCAGAGAGAGAGCTTAACACACTTGCCTTGCACACCAACCCCAGTTCGGTCCTCAGCACAGCATATGGTCCCCTGAGCACTGCCAGGTGTGGCAAAACAAAAAATTGCCTGCTATAAATCTGGATTCTGTGGCAATTGCTTCTTTTGCAGTATGTCTGCCTTAAACTCTTCATGGGCTTCTGTACAATTAGAGCATAAGGTAAATCCTTATCTACTTTTTGTGGGGGGGTTTTAAATTACTGCAGTCCGTTCCCTCATCTATATATAGAAGTATGGCTTTGTCATCAAACCTAAAGCAGAAGAAGGCATTAGTTAAGTAGTAAGCAGACAGATCACGTCATGAGGGAAGAACGGGTCTCACATCCGTTTACTGTCACCTTGTCTGCAAACGTTCTCTCGTTTCATATTTTCCCACGTGTTCAGCTTTAAAAGTGAAAGATCCATAAATCTGTGTTACCTCATAAAACCTTTCTGTATATGTTAAAATTTTCCTAGGTCTCAAGAGAATATTATAAATTAGTTACAGTATAGCCAAAATTTAAATCTAAACTTGTGCTGCTATGGGGGGGTGGGGGAGGAGTCGTCCAAACTTTAGGTTAATTTTATCACTGATGCATGGCCAGCTCAGAGAGAAAAGTGGGGAAAAAGAACCATGTCTGAGAGGTTTTACGTTGCTTTTAACAAAGCCCACTGGAAACTGCAAGAGACTGTGGCCTTCAGTTTGCTGGGGAAGTGCTTCTGGGAAGAGACTTGTTTAAAATGTTTTAGGGATTGTGTTGCTCGAGGTTTTCTGGCCTCTGAAAATCTGGGGTGGGGGACAGGCGAGGACCCCCTTCTGGACCGAAACTCAAACATGAACATCTTTGTAATTGTATAGCTCGCGGTGGTATAATAAAACATTAATTTAAAAAAAGATGTTTCAGGGAAGGGCATTGTTGCTCTCCGTGTGAACAGTGGGTTCCAGGTGACAGGGTTGCTTGAGCTTTCAGGGAGAGCCTGAGCTTACAGGGGCCACAGGACCATGGAGTGCCCAGGGGGTCGGGCCTGCATGGTGAGGAAGCCATGAGGGTCTCTTGTAAAACAGATGTCTCCCGGGTTTAAAGTTCTGGGTCTTCAGGAAGGTTGATGAAACCTGAGCTTTACCATCAGTGGCTTGTTGAAGATTCTTACCAAGATAGCTTTAACTTGTAAAAAAGACAAGGCAGTGTGTTAATCTTAACAAACTTGGGTTGAGCATACTATCAGTAACCATCAGTCTTATTTTTAATAATTTCTGTAATATATAGCACAAAGCACTGGAATAAAATATTCTTTATATTTTTGTATATTTTTTTCTTGTTTTAGTTTTGGGGACCACTTCTGTCAGTGCTTAGGGCTTACTCACTGGTTCTGTGCTCAGGGATCACTCCTGGTGAACCATACATGCCTTGGACTATCTCTCTGGCCCTCAGAATAAAATACTTTTTTAAAAAGTCTTGTATGTGATTGCCAACAGTTCTATCTAGAAATAGTGTCAATATTTGATCTATCAATTGTGTTTAAATTGTTGTGCTTCTGGGTTTTTACTTGTTGGAAAGGCTAACTACTCAGAGTATACTTTCATCATCTTTTTTATTTACCTCAATACAATTAGGTCTTTTAAAAGAGACTAATTTTTGCCAATTGACCAAAAGACTTGTTTTGCCAATTGGCCAGTTTTCCCAAGTTATGCCATTTGTTGCAGGTCTAATTTCTTGACCAGTTTAAATATTTTTTACAGGTAAACAAAAAAAAAAACCTGCAATTTTGAGTTGTAACAAGAAACACCAGAGATTTTTCTTAAAATCTCCCAAGGAATTCTAGTTGCGATTCGGTTCTACTAGGAGGCACTGTACAGAGCCATTATTCTAGGTTCGAATAAACTGTTTCTGAGCATCCGTAAATCTCCTTAGTTCACACACATTTCCTGCTGTTTTCCTTTGTTTTTCATTGCTGAGTTATTCTGTGCATTTATGCTCTTGCGATTGAAACTAGTCTCAAGTGTCACAGGAGCCCTTGTTTTCCCCAGCCACTATTGTGCCTCAGTCTGTCCAAGCATTCAGACCCCCCCATCATCGATTCCCATTGAGCAGTTTGTACAGGAAATTGCAAAGCTAAACTTCTTTCAAATGAAATAAATGTTTTCCAGAGCTCTCATCTTTAAAACTATGGGATTCCAAAATTTCTACTACAAATGTAAGGGCTCTTTCCAGAAAACACATCACAGCATTTAATAGAAGTCAAAGGAATAGGGAAAGTACCTTTTTTGCATCTGTTGATCAAACAAGTCCAGACACTCTCTGCTCCGTGCTTGCCTTCCAGAAGCCACTCAGCAGAGTGGGCGGTTGGTGTGTAGGGTCAGTGGCAGCTGCATTGTTGTCGGGGGCTTTTGAATCCCAGCTCGCTCGCTCTCTCCCTGCAGTGCAGAGCAGCCCCTGGGTGGAAGTTCTGTGGGCTGTCTGCAGTCCCGCGGAGCAGGCGCTGTGGCTTGGCTCCCTCTGCCACATGGAGGAGCCGTGAGCAGCTACACCACCCGCCAGCTCGGACTCTCAACCCCACAGTGCTTCCCTCTCCGCAGCTCCACTCAGCCTACACGTTACGTCACCCAGATTGCTTGGAGACTGGGGGGGAAATCTCCTCCTTAGGATTTCCTCTCCGTGGCCTGAAATAGGGACAGGAAGATTGGGGGGGTGGCAGTTTGTGCAGGAGGCGTGGAGCTGGGAACAAGGAGAGACTGTGCGGGCCAGGCGCCGGAAGGCACCATCTGGAAACAAACCAGCGGCGCTCAGCGGCACTTAGGAAACCAGCATTCACGTCTGTTGGCCTGCAGGCCCCTTGGTGCAAAGCTGGGGAGAGACTTGGCTTCACCCAGGGGAGTGCAGGCTGCTGGCTTTGGTTCATCTTGGTAGGAGGAGGCCCGCCCTGGAAATCTCCATTGTCTCCTTTCTTAATGGTTTTAAGCCCCAAATAAATCTGATGCTGTAATGTTATTCTCAGGTGTGGTTTGTTAAATTGCTTTATACATAATAACCAAAAATAAATAGGGGGGAAAACATATAACAATCCCTTCAGGTTAATACACTTTAAAATTTGGTGATCTGGGGCGGAGCGATAGCCCAACGGGTAGGGGCATTTGCCTTGCACGTGGCCGGCCATGCCGGCCCGGGTTCGATCCCGGCATCCCATATGGTCCCCCCGAGCACCACCAGGGAGTAACTCCTGAGTGCAGAGCCAGGAGAAACCCCTGAGCATTGCCGGGTGTGGCCCAAAAAGCAAAAAATAAATAAATAAATGAATAATAAAATAATAAAATTTGGTGATCTGTAACATTCTTTATTAGACAGCACACTTCTGTCGGAATAAGGTCATTCTTGTTTGTTGGTGTGTTAAAATTTACCAGTGAATATCACTCCCCAGAGGCTGGCCCTGTGGGGAGACCACCTCCCTCTGGTCCAGTTCTCCTGCATTGCCATTAGGGTGCATAGGGAACAGTTATCTCTTGCTCTGTCCACATGTTGATTGACTGAATCAGATGCTAGGAAGAGCCTGATTTAAAACCCTCGGTAATAAACTGGGGTCTGACTATAGAGGGTACTCGCTCACTGGTCTCTGCTGTATTGACAGAGGTGTTCCCCCTCTCGTCCCCTCAGTGTGTGTTATTTCTCTTTCCGCTGGTCACCATCTGTCTGTCACTGTGATTCCCTATGCTGTCTGACTACCACCTAAGATCAAGGCATGAGCTCTTCTCCCCCTCAGTCCCTTGTCTTCTCATTTTCTCTCTCTTGCAGGCTATCAACTGCTTGTCACTCCGTGTGCTTTCTTTAAAGTTTGGGCTTAGTGTCTGCCCCTTGGTTAGACTTAATTATTCTAAATTCCAGCTCATCTTCATGGGCAGGCCAGGGGTTTAGACTCAGCACCCCTAAAGACCCCTGGTGCCTGTTAATCTAAGCATAAACATAAAATATATTTATTACATGCAGATATTTCTTAGATAATCACTTTTAAGCAATAGTGTCTATCTGAATGGATATTCATTTGTACATCCTGTGTGTTTTTTGTTTTTTTTTTTTTTTTTGCTTTTTTGGTCACACCCAGCAATGCTCAGGGGTTACTCCTGGCTCTGCACTCAGGAATTACTCCCTGGCAGTGCTCGGGTGACCATATGGGATGCCGGGGATTGAACCCAGGCCGGCTGCATGCAAGCCCTACCCGCTGGACTATCACTCCTGCCCCATCCTGATAATTATTTAAATTGTTACTTAAGCTCACTCTGGAAGGAAAAAATATTGAAACTAAAAAAAAAATAATAAAGACCAGTGCCCAGAACAGGAAGGGGAATAAGTGACCTGGCCTAGAAGTAAGATAGTAAGAAAAGACTGGACATACAGAACTGATGTCCATGTGGATAATAGAAGGGCACAGCACCCTGCTTGGCTCTACATTGGGGGTCACTTCTTTTTTTTTTATGTCCTACTATCCTTTTTTATTATTTTTTTAATATGTTATTATACCACTGTGAGATACACAGTTACAAAGATGTTCATGTTTGGGTTTTCGGTCATACAGTGTTCCAGCACCCATCCCTCCACTAGTGCCCATTTCCCACCACCTACGTCCCGATTCCCTCCCCCTCCCCTTAGCCTGCCTCTATGGCAAGTTCTTTATCTCTTTTCTCTCTTTCTCTTTCTCTCTCTCTCTTCTTTCCCTCTTCCTTCTCTTACACATTGTTGATTGTAATACATACATTTAGAGATTATCATGTGTATCTTTTTGCCTGTACTTAATGCTTAGTTCTAGGTTGGGGGTCACTTCTGAGCACAAAGCCAGGAGTAACCCTGACGTAGAGCCTGACTCTATCCAGCCGGTCCTGGATCCCTATTTAGGGATCCAGGATCGACTCACCTAGTAATGTTTCCTTGCGAAGTGGAATCTGCTACAGTTGAGACCATCACTCGCTCCCAGAGCTTTTGTTTTTAGACTTCACACAGTGGTGCTCAGGGCTTATTCCTGGCTCTGCACTCAGGGGTCACTCCCTGGTTGGCTCTGTGGACCCTAAGGGGTGTTCGGGGATCAAAGCCGGGTTGGTCACTTATAAGGCAAGCTCCCTACCCACTGTATTATCCCTCCAACCCTCCAGCCCTCCCATGGCTTTTCATGAGTCAGTGGCATTTAGTCATGAGCCAAGGTAGGAAACTACAGGCCCTGAGGGGCAAACAGTGATTTGTTGGGCATGTTGCATTCAAAATGAAGGGCAGCTCATGTCTCCAGAAATTGCGGGGTCATCCACATTTAGGAGATAGCTGAAGCTCCCAGGAGTGAGATAGTCCAGCAAAAGTGCACATTTTGCTGATGGAACCAGCAGAGAGCCAGGTTTCCAGGGTTTGTGGGGGTGGGGGTTGGTTTTAAACTGGGGAGACTCAAGACTTAGACAAGACTAGCCTGCAGGCATTAAGCAGCAGGAGGAGACTGAATAAGATTCTCCAGTGGCTGGAAGGGCCTGAGAAGGAGGTAGTGCAGGGTGACAGCGCACAGCTCTACTAGCCCCTAAGCCCCACCTGTGCAGCCTGGAGAACCCAGAGCACTGCGGAGTCCTTGGCCAGACGGGGTCCAAGCAGCAGCACGTCCCATAGTTTCCCCCTTCACTATTGGCCAACATCAGAGCAAAGAGGCATCCCAGCCCCCTGCAGAAAAAAAAAGCAAAAGAATGGCCAAATGCAGTTTTGCTGGCTGCACTGTTGATTCTACAGTTTATTAAGAACATAAGAAATCAGTATTAAAAAAAATCCAATGGAAGATAAGGATGAAAGACGTCCATAGAAATTTTAACTGCTCGATCTCATTATTAAGGAAGGAAAAGAACGAGGAACTAAAGGCCAGAGTGACCAGAGTGACAGATTAGTGGGTAGGGCATTTGCTTTGCATGTGGCCAACCTGGATTCAATCCCTGGTACCCTATATAGTCCCCTTAGCTCAGAGACGGGAGTAAGTCCTGGGCACTGCCAGGTGTGGCCCCACACCCACACCAAAGAGGAATAAGGAAATGAAATCACAAATATAAATGGAGTTCATGCCCAGTATTTCCGTGAACGGCGACAGTGATATGGGAATCAGGAAGATGGTGAAATCATTGCAGGGGGCGGCTCAGAGCACACAGCTCGACAGGCAGGAGCTCGGGAGCTGGGGAGCTGCTCGCCATACATAGGGTGTCTGTCAGTGAGCACAGGAAAACTGTTAGTCCAGTGTCTAGCTCCTTACCCTCTTAGGGCTCAAAGGACATCCCCACCCCAACATTAGACTTCTGGGTTGGGGTTGCTAGAAGTGTTGTCCACACCTGATAGTGCTCAAGAGTTTTTCCTAGCTCTGGTCAGGAGTGACCCCTGATGGTGCTGGGGGCCATATGCGGTGCTCGGAATGAACTGGGGTCACCTTGCCCCTCTCTGTGTAGTCTCTCTGACTCCACTCTCCCTTTCAGTCTTTCATGATTTTCCTAAGACCCCTGAACTCTGTGTATATCAAAGATTACATCAGAAATAGGGTGCAAGAGGGTACAGGAAGTGAGCACTTGCATGCAACTGAGGAGACTGATCTGAGTTTGAATCGTCAGCACCACAAACAGTCCCCTGAGCACCTCCAGGGGTCACTTCTGGGCACAGAGTCAGGAATAGCCCCTGGCCACTATTTACTGGATGTGGCCCAGCACTCCCTCCCTGCCCCAGTAATAAAACTAAGTGAAGGGTAAGATAAATAAACATACCATTGTGTTTCTCTTGCAAGATATTTGCTGAAGGGTGGAAGGAAGGGCCTCTCACAGAGGGGGTCATGTTTGAAGGGGAGCTGGCTTTGGTTTTGTTTTCTCAGATAGCGGGCGACTGAGTGCAGAGGCTGCCGGGGTGCTGCAGAGAACCACTTTAGATTTGGATGGGAGGGAGATCAGTCTCTGAAAAAGTAACAGACGTACGGCTGTAGATTCATTTGGAATCATCAAGAATGATCGTAATCAAGTCTGCATGCAAGGCACCAAATTCTGCCTCTTGCACTACAAGCCCCCCCTCCCTCAGCACACTGGCTGTGGCCCCTGTAAAAAGCGTGGAGACAGCGACAATCTTAGACAGTAATGGAAGTTAAGACCAGGTCCTTCCCAGGATCTTTCACCTTTATGCACTGTAAGGATCATTCTAGTTGCAACAAACTGGGAGGTTATGGGAATGGGGGATTATAATGTCACAGTAGAACTCACTATTGAATATACACATAGAGACATCATAAACTGTTAATATCTATAGGGCAAGCCACAAAGTATAAGAGAAGACAGAGAGAAATACAGAGACAGAGACAGAGAGATAGAAAGAGAAAGAAAATGTGCCTGCAATAGGGACAGGCTGGGGTTGGGTGGGAGGGAGTGTTTGGATGTTGATGGTGGGAATGGGTCACTGGTGGAGAGACGGGTGCTGGAACACTGTATGACAGAGACCCATTTATGACCATCCTTGTAATTGTTTTTCTCACATGGTATAATAAAAACTAAGGGGGAAGAATAAATAAAAAGCGTATAGAGTTTGTGAAGGGAATCGGGGGTTGGTATCCTAGACTGCTGTGTCAGCACCTGTGTTCAAACACTGCTCAGGGGCCTGGAGAGATAGTGCAGTGGGGAGGACATTTGCCTTGCATGGGGCCAACCAGGTTTGATCCCCAGCATCCCATGTGGTCTCCAACCACCACCAGAAGTAACCCCTGAGCACCTCTAGGTGTGACCCAAAAAACCAAACCCCAAAATAAACAAAAACTGTTCAGGACTTCAGTGAGGTCCTGGAGATAGGAATGTGGAATGAGGCACTGCAGAGATGGTAGTGTAGTGTAACAGCCGTCACGTGAATGGCCGCGTGGCTTGTGAGCTGATAATTGTGTGTAAAGAACATGGGTTCAGAGCCGCAGCTGGTACAGCTGTGCTCCCTCCTGCTGCTTGGAACTGCCCGTGCCCTCCAGGGGCTGTGAGCCTTGATTTCCATCTCTAATGCTTCCGAAATCCCTTTCTGGGCTTCCGGCAGAACCACTGACCTCTGGGTGAGATATAAGATGAATCTGGATGGGCAGAAATGGTCCAGGAGACGCGCCAATGGGGAGTTATGTCATGCTACCCAAGCAGGAAAGTGTCTTTTCATCTCT
This sequence comes from Cryptotis parvus, assembly GCA_021461705.1. Classification (NCBI taxonomy): domain Eukaryota; kingdom Metazoa; phylum Chordata; class Mammalia; order Eulipotyphla; family Soricidae; genus Cryptotis; species Cryptotis parvus. The sequence goes on from JAJIBD010035760.1 coordinate 11,158, forward strand.
GACTGCAATTCCTTATATGCTCTGTGTGTGCAGTCTACAGTAAGTGACCTTGCACATTCAGAAGTAGGACAGTCTGATTGTGGGGGAGGGAGGGAGTATTTTTGTAGGGCAGAGGAACTAGTTCAGAAATCCAGTTGCTGGCTTTCAGATTGTTTTGTTTTTGAGCCACACCCGACAGTGCTCAGGGATCACTCCTGACTAGGCTCCAGCCCACCATACAGCTCTTTCTACTGGAGAGAGACACTTTCCAAAGTCATCAGGGCTCAGTTGATAATAATAACCAACTCAAGGCCTCTGGGTAAGACAAGTAAAAAGGAATAACTGCCTTTTGCTGGTCCCTGTGTCTCTGTGCTATGCCCCAGGGAACCACAGCTGAGAGATCAGATGCTTATGGCTGAGAGGGTCAGAGTCTGCGGGAGCAGGACCAGTCAGGGACTCCTTTAAAATAGGCCCTGCAGGTGCCAGAACATCCAACTCCAGTCTCCTGCCATACTGAGACAGGCGTAAAGAGACAGTGGTCAGGGGAGGAGGGTTGAGAAGGGTGACATAGAGTGAAGGTACAGCGGAGAAGGCATTTGCTTTGCACACAGATGGTCAGGCTTCCATCCCTGGTATCCCATGTGGTCCACCAAGCACTGCCAGGAGTGATTCCTCAGCCAGGAGTAACCCCTTGAGTATTGCCAGATGTACACACCCCCACCTCTGCCCCCCAAAAAAAACTCAGTTGGGACCGGAACAATCAGTGGCTCAGTACAGACTCCGCGTGTTGGAGACCCAGATTGATTCCAGGTCCCTGAACACCGGGTTGGCCCCCCAAAGAACAGATAAGACATTTCCAGGAAACATAATTCACGCATCTCTCCTACCTTCACAGAAATGTAGGCTTCGAGGGTCGTGTCTGGACAAAGCAGTATGTAATAACAACAGTGTGTTCTGAGGATTCTGTCCAAAGCTGGAGTCATTTCTTTTACAAGCTGCAGTCTTCATTTCTTTCATTTCGTTTCAGGTATCTATTTGTCAGATTTAACATACATCGACTCAGCATACCCATCAACTGGCAGCATTCTAGAAAACGAGCAAAGATCAAACTTAATGAATAACATCCTCCGAATCATTTCTGACTTACAGCAGTCCTGTGAGTACGGTGAGTTTCCGGGGACCAGCCCGGCTGCACTCTGCTGGAGTCCTGACTCTTCTGACGTGGATCAGTGCCCTTGGCAGAAAGTCTAGTTTCTAACAGCCCAGGTCAGCAGGGAGCAGCATCTCAAGATCCTGCTTCTTAAGATATGTTTAACATGTTTTCTTCTGCCCTTTTCATAGCAGTTATACTGGTAACATTTTCCCATTCTCTTTATCCTACTTGGCTTCCTTGCTTCATTAGGGCAGTAGGCGTAATTTCTCAGTTAGGAGTGGAGCATAGGCAAGTAGACCAACATTCTTCAATATGATGTTGAGGGAAATGCCGGTTGTTGTCTGAGATGTCTAGCACTTAAGCAAGCTCAGATGATTTGAAAATAGTTTTCCATGTTATTTTAAAATATGTCAGTGCTAGCCAGAGAGCTACTTAAAGGACAGAGCAGGAGTCCTGAGGACTGCCAGGAGCAGATGAGAACACCACTGGACGTGGCCCAGAAACCAAATGATTATTTGGTTGATAAAGAATATAGAAAGAGAGGCTGTTGATACGACAATTTTAGGGTTTAAAGGCAATGCCTGGAGCCAGAGTGATAGTCCATCACAGCTTACCCAGGTTCAATTCCGGCATCCTATATGGTCCCCTGAGCATTGCTGGGTGTGATCCACAAAGCAAAATAAAGAAGGCCATGCCTTTATATCACCTAGTATATTTAAAATAACTTTGTTTTAAATCATCTGTTTTTATGTTATTGTTTGGGGCCCATACCCAGCTTTGCTCAGGACTTACTCCTGAATCTGTGCTCAGGTTTCGGTCCTGGTGGAGCTCAGGGACTGCTGGGTATGTCAGGATCGAACCTGGGTTGGCCACATGCAAGGCAATAGTCTAGTTGACACTGATGGGTCGCGAATGCTTCAGGGGCCAAGAGTACAGGGCTTTGGCCACATGCTTTATACACCTGGCCCGGGTTCAGTACTGCACCCCATATGGTCCCCAAACACCGCCATGTATATGTCCCTCCCTACCCCACACACAAAAAAAAAAAGCCTCCAAAGGAACTGCCTTTTTATATTATGCACCAAATGAGATTTTAGTAGAAATCTCAGTGAAGGCTTTGCCATTTTCATTTCGGTGAAATTCTTCAGATATATAGAATCTTCTAAGTGGAACTTTCATTAAAGTCCATACAAACAGCATCTAATTGTAATTCTCCAAATTACCTTCAATTTTACATTAAACAGAATTTCTTTTGGTAATGTGTTTCTAGAATTCATTTAAATTTTGCTGGCTGAAATCTTTAATTTACCTTGAAATATCTCTTAGCTTCATAATGGTAATGATCCATCTCACAGTGATTAAAATATAGATTATGGACATTCCTCCAATAAATAGAAATATGGACATTCCTCCAAAAAAAATAGAAATTGAGCTCCGATTTGACCCATCCATACCACTCCTGGGAATATACCCTGGGAAGCCATAAACATACAGCAGAAACACCATCTGAACTTTTATGTTCATAACAGCACTATTCACAATAGCCAGAATCTGGAAACAGCCAGAGTGCCGAGAACAGACAACTGTATAAAGAAACTTTGGTACATCTACAACAATGGAATACTATGCAGCTGTTAGAAAAAAACGAAGTTACAAAATATTCCTACAAATGGAGGAACATGGAGAAGATCATGCTGAGTTAAATTAGCCAGAAGGAAAAGGACATATACAGAATGACTGCATTTATTTGCAGGATATTAAATATGTGTGTGTGTGACTTCACTTGTATCACTTGTCTTCCCATTGATCATCGATTTGCTCAATCGAGCAGGCACCAGTAACATCTCCATACGTCCTGTCACATGCTAGTGTAGCCCAAGGGCATCTGCTTGCTCCGGGAACATAAAGAGCCTCAAACCATTCCATCAGGACATGGGAATGAGGTCTATAATTGTTACTGGTATTTGTCACATCAAATACGACCGATACGGGTAGCTTGCCAGGCTCTGCCGTGCGGGTGGGATACTCTTGTAGTCACCTTTAATCTCAAGCATTTATTGATAAACCGCGCAAAACCACGCCGCTGAAACGGGCTTGTGGATCAGCTCTTCTGCTGGATGGAGCTCTGATAAGCTGTGGAGTCCGGATGTGGAAAATGGCGGCCCTCATAGTGTGGGGGTTCCCTGAGCTCTGATAAGCTGTGGAGTCTAGATTTGGAAAATGGCGGCCCTCGTGGTGTGGGGGTTCTTCTTGCTTCTTGCGAGGGCTCTGCTGGGGTGGTGGGCCAGGGCTAGAACCCGCCTTCCCTCCTGTGCGCCTCGATCAGCTGGGCACAGGGAGAGCCTGTAGCAGCTCTGCCCGTGCATGTGAGTCTCTGGATCAGCATACCTGGGCTGTGATGTGTGTGTGTGTGTGTGTTTTGATACCAATATTCAAGGCCAGTCAAAACATGAATCAGGAGGTTCTGCCAATGGGTGGAATCAACCACAAGTGTGTGGAAGACAGAGAAGGGAACAGTGTGCTAACAATCATTGGAAATGACTATACCAGCCTAGAACTGAGCATTGAATGTAGGCAAAGGGATGTACATGATAACCTCTAGATGTATGTATTGCAAGCCACAATGTGTAAGAGAAGGGGGTAGGGAGAGAGAGAGAGGAGGTAAAGAGCCTGCCATAGAGGCAGGCTGGGGGGGGAATTGGGGACATTGGTGGTGGGAAATGGGCACTGGTGGGGGGATGGGTGCTGGAACACTGTATGACTGAAACCCAAACATCTTTGTAATTGTATATCTCATGGTGGTATAAAAAAAATTTTTTTAAAATAAATAAAATATATATGCATATATACATATATATTCAGCTTAACTACTTAAAATTTTGAGTGAAGACATACCTTACTGGTTTATTACCAATCATAATTATCTCTACGTTTTTTCCAGATATCCCCATGTTGCCTCATGTCCAGAAGTACCTGAATTCTGTGCAGTATATAGAGGAACTGCAGAAATTTGTGGAAGATGATAATTACAAGTAGGTTGGCTCTTTAAATATGATATTTAATACTTGGTCCTATCATCTGCCCTTCCTAAATTACATAAATGATCTAGTCCAGATAACCATTTACAAAATTAAAGGTATTTAAGGTTTTCTTTTTTTTTTTTTTTTTTAATTAAGTCACCTATGAGATAAACGATTACAAGCTGTTCATGATTGGGTTTAGTCATACAGTGTTCCAGCACCCATCCCTCCCACCAGTGCACTTCCCACCACCAGTGTCCCCAAATTCCCTCCCCATCCCCAGCCTCATCTGTGGCAGGTATGTTTCTTTTCTCTCTGAATTTCTCTCTCACTCTCACTCTTCTCTCCTTTTTGTGCATTGTGGTTTTGCAACATAGACACTGAAGGGTTATCATGTATCTCCCTGTACCTACTTTCAATACTCAGTTCTAGTATTTCCATCTATTATTGGCAAATTGGTCCCTTTTCTACCTTGTCAATGGTTGGAACTTAACCAAGTTTGTGGGGTGGTGGGTAGGTAAGGTAAGAAGGTATTGAAGTATTTTTTAATAATTATTTTGTGTGATTGAGCTAGTTTTATAACATCTTCACTATTATTTTATCTTTCCCGGGTTGTTGAGAGCTAATGTTTGCTAGTTTTGCCTGAATTTCTTTTTTTCTCCTTTTTATTCAAGCATTCAGTTTTTTCTGGGAATATATCTTTTAACAGACTGAAAGAGAGTCTACAAAATGAAACACTCCTTTTATGGTAATTTTTGGCACATCTTTGGATTTGTTTTTTGTTGTTCTTGTGGCTTGAGAGAATGAGAATTTTCATAAGCGCTAAGGCACTTATGTAGATGTGTACACTTTTTTTCCTTTTTACCTCCCAGGTATTACCTGGTGTGGGAAGGATTTTGGAATTATTAACTATATTATGAATATAGTTCAGTGCTCTATCATATACCTCTTAATAGCCAGGTTCTATACCTCACATGGCCAGGTGTTTTCTTCTCTTCAGAATCAGAAGAACAGTGAGTTTATTTCTCTCACACCTAGATTTTGCTTGCTAACACTTTACTCTCAGACTTTCACAGTTTGTTTGGTGTCTTCCACAGATGCTTCCCAAACACTACACTTTTCAATGTTTTAAAA
>JAJIBD010035761.1:0-10858 GCA_021461705.1 Cryptotis parvus
ATCCCATATGGTCCCAGGCACCACCAGGAGTAACTCCTGAGTGCAGAGCCAGGAGAAACCCCTAAGAGCATTAGATGGTGTGGCTAAAAAGCAAAATAAATAAATAAATGAATAATAAAATAATAAAATTTGGTGATCTGTAACATTCTTTATTAGACAGCACACTTCTAACTCAGAATAAGATTATTCTTGTTTGTTTGGTGTGTTGGTACCAGTGAATATCCCCTTTTTAAGAAATCGGCCCTGTAGGAGACCACCTCCCTCTGGTACAGTTCCTGCATTGCCATTAAAGTTTTATAAAGGGAACAGTTATACTCTTGCTCTGTCCACATGTTGATTGAAACTGAATCAGATGCTAGGGAAGAGCCTGATTTAAAACCACCGGTAATAAACTGGGGTCTGACTATAAGAATTGCTGCGCTCACTGGTCTCTGCTGTATTGACAGAGTGTGTTTCCCCTCTCAGCCCTCAGTGTATTGTTATTTCTCTTTCCAGGCTAGTGCCATCTGTCTGTCACTGTGATTCCTATGCTGTCTGACTACCACCTAAGATCAAGGCATGAGCTCTTCTCCTCAGTCCCTTGTCTTCTCATTTTCTCTCCTCTTACGAGGCTATCAACTGCTTGCATCCTCCATTGCTTTCTTTAAGGGGTTTTGGAGGCTTGAAGTGTACGCCCCTTAGTTAGACTTATTATTCAAATTCCAGCTCATCTTCATGGGCAGGCCAGGGTTTGAACTAAGCACCCCCCTAAGGAGCCCCCTGGTGCCTGTTAATCTAGCATAAACCCTTAAAATATATTTATACATGCAGATATTTCTTAGATAATCACTTTTAAAAAGCAATAGTGTCTATCTGAATGGATAAATTCATTTAATAAATCCTGTGTGTTTGGTTTTTTTTTTTTTTGCTTTTAGGTCACTAACCTTGGCCTCCCAGGGGTTACTCCTGAAGCTCTGCACTCCGGGAGTACCTAACCTGGCGGTGCTCGGGTGACCTATATGGGATGCCGGGGATGTTGAACCCCAGGCCGACTGCATGCCGGCTACCCGCTGGACTAGCCAGCTCCTGCCCCATCCTGATAATTATTTAAATTGTTACTTAAGCTCACTCTGGAAGGAAAAATATTGAAACTAAAAAAATAATAAAGACCAAGTGCCCAGAACAGGAAGGGGGAATAAGTGACCTGTTTTTCAAGCTAGATAGTAAGAAAAGACTGGACATACGGGGCAGTGTCCATGTGGATAATAGAAGGGCACAGCACCCACCTTGGCTCTCTACATTGGGGTCACTTCTTTTTTTTTATGTCCTACTATCTTTTTTATTATTTTTTAATATGTTGTGCTCCACCACTGTAAAGGGATAAACACAGTTACAAAGATGTTCATGTTTGGGTTTAGGTCATACAGTGTTCCAGCACCCCATCCTCCCACTGAGTACTTATTTCCACCACCCTCGTCCCGATTCCCTCCCTCCCTTAGCCTGCACTCTATGGCAAGTTCTTTATCTCACTTTTCTCTCTTTCTCTTTCTCCTCTCTCTACTTCTTTCCTCTTTCTTCTGCTACGCATTGTTGATTGTAATACATACATTTAGAGATTATCATGTGTCTTTTACTTGCAATAGCAATGCTTAGTTCTAGGTTGGGGGTCACTTCACAGGCACAAAGCCGGGAGCAACCCTGATGTGAAACCTGACTCTATCCCAGAAGCGGGGTCCTGGATCCCTATTTGGGGGATCCAGGATCGACTCACTAATAATGTTTCCTTGCGAGAAATTGGAATCTGCTACAGTTTGAGACCATCCCACTTTCGCTCCCAGGACTTTTGTTTTTTTAGACTTAACACAGTGGTGCTCGAGGGGCCCATTACCTGGCTCTGCACTCAGGGGGTCACGCTCCTGGTTGGCTCTGTGGACCCTAAGGGTGTTCGGGGATCAAAGCCGGGTTGGTCACTTATAAGGCAAGCTCCTACCCACTGTATTATCCCTCCAACCCTCCAGCCCTCCCATGGCTTTTCGCCGAGTCAGTGGCATTTAGTCATGAGCCAAGGTAGGAAACTACAGGCCCTGAGGGGCAAACAGTGATTTATTGGGCATGTTTTCGAAATGAAGGGCAGCTCATGTCTCCAGAAATTGCGGGTCTCATCCACATTGCAGGAGATGGCTAGGCTCCCAGGAGTGAGATAGTCCAGCAAGGGGTGCACATTGCTGATGGAACCAACAGAGAGCCGGAGTTTCCAGGGTTTGTGGGGGTGGGGGTTGGTTTTAAACTGGGAGACTCAAGACTTAGACAAGACCCCAGCCTGCAGGCATTAAGCAGCTTGGGGAGAGACTGAATAAAGATTCTCCAGTGGCTGGAAGGGCCTGAGAAGGAAGTGATGTAGTGCAGGGGGTGACGGCGCACGGCTCCCTACTAGCCCCCTAAGCCCACCTGTGCAGCCTGGAGACAAACAGAGCACTGCGGAGTCCTTGGCCGGACCGGGGTCCAAGCAGCGGCGTCCCATAGTTTCCCCCTTCACTGTGGGTAACATCAGAGCAGAGGCATCAGCCCCCTGACAGAAAAAGCCAAAGAATGGCCAAATGCAGTTTTGGCTGCACTGTTGATTCTACAGTTTATTAGTACATAAATCCAGTATTAAAAAAATCCAATGGAAGATAAGGATGAAAGACGTCCATAGAAATTTTAACTGCTCGATCTCATTATTAGGAAGGAAAAGAACGAGGAACTAAAGGCCAGGTGACCAGAGTGACAGATTGAGTGGGTAGGGCATTTGCTTTGCATGTGGCCAACCTGGATTCAATCCCTGGTACCCTATATAGTCCCCTTAGCTCAGAGAGGGAGGTAAGTCCTGGGCACTGCCAGGTGTGGCCCCACACCCACACCAAAGAGGAATAAGGAAATGAAATCCACAAATATAAATGAATTACATGCCCAGTATTTCCGTGAACGGCGACAGTGATATGGGAATCAAGGAAGATGGTAAGAAATCATTGGGGGCGGCTCAGAGAGCACGGCTCGACGGGCAGGGAAGCTCGGGCTGGGGGCTGCTCGCCATACATGGGTGTCTGTCAGTGAGCACAGGAAAACTATTGGTCAGTGTCTGAAACTCCTTACCCTCTTAGGGCTCAAAGGACATCCCCACCCCAGCATTAGACTTCTGGGTTGGGGTTGCTAAAGTGTTGTCCACACCTGATAGTGCTCAAGAGTTTTCTAGCTCTGGTCAGAGTGACCCTGATGGTGCTAGGGGGTATATACGATGCTCGGGAATGAACTGGGGTCATCTTACCCTCTGTGTAGTCTCCCTCTGACTCCACTCTCCCTTTCAGTCTTTCAGATTTTCCTAAGACCCAAGCTGTGTATATCAAAGATTACATCAGAAATAGGGTGCAAGAGGTTACAGGAAGTGAGCAATTGCGTGCAACTGAGGAGACTGATCTGAGTTTGAATCGTCAGCACCACAAACATCCCTGAGCACCTCCAGGGTCACTTCTGGGCACAGAGTCAGGGAATAGCCCTGGCCACTATTCTGGATGTGGCCCCAGCACTCCCCTCCTGCCCCAGTAATAAAACTAAGTGAAGGGTAAGATAAATAAACATACCATTGTGTTTCTTTGCAAGATATTTGCTGAAGGGTGGAAAGAAGGGCCTCTCACAGGGGGCCAAGTGCTTGAAGGGGAGCTTCAGCTTTGGTTTGTTTTCTCAGATAGCGGGCGAACTGAGCTGAGGCTGCCAAAAGGTGCTGCAGAGAGAACCACTTTAGATCTGGATGGGAGGGAGATCAGTTCTGAAAAAGTAACAGACGTACGGCTGTAGATTCATTTGGAATCATCAAGAATAGCGTATTCAAGTCTGCTGCAACGGGGCACCAAATTCTGCCTCTTGCACTACAAGCCCTCCCCTCAGCACACTGGCTGGGCCTCGAAAAGCGTGAGACTGCTACAATCTTAGACAGTAATGGAAGTTAAGACCAGGTCCCCGGATCTTTCACCTTAGGCACCTAGGACATCCTAGTTGCAACAAACTGGGGAGTGTTATGGGAATGGGGGGATTATAATGTCACAGTAGAGACTCACTATTGAATATACACATAGATATATGTAAACTGTTAATATCTATAGGGCAAGCCACAAAGTATAAGAGAAGACAGAGAGAAACACAGAGACAGAGACAGAGATAGAAAGAGAAGAAAATGTGCCTGCAATAGGGACAGGCTGGGGTTGGGTGGAGGGAGGGTTTGGATGTTGATGGTGGGGAATGGGTCACTTGGTGGAGACACAAAGTTAACTTACTGTATGACAGAGACCCTTTATCACCAAATCCTTCTAATTGTTTTTCTCATGGTAAAGAAAAAAACTAAGGGGGAGAATAAATAAAGGTTTAGAGTTTGTGGAGGGAATCAAGGGGTTGGGATCCTAACTTTGTGTCAGCACCTGTGTTCAAACACTGTCCTGGGGCCTGGAGAGATAGTGCAGTGGGAGGATACATTTGCCTTGCATGGGGCCAACCAGGTTTGATCCCCAGCATCCATGTAGTCTCAAACCACCACCAGAAGTAACCCCTATGAGCACCTCTAGTGTAACCCAAAACCCAAACCCCAAAAAAAACAAAAACTGTCTCAAGACTTCCAGTGAGGTCCTGGAGAGAGAAATGGAAATGAGGTCACTGAGAGATGGTAGCTGTAGTGTAACAGCCTCACATGGAATGGCTTAATGCTATGGAGCTGATAATTTGTGTAAAGAACATGGGTTTCAGTGAGCACTGGTAGGCAGTCTCCCTCCTCTTTGCTAACCACCGTGCCCTCCAGGGGCTGGGTGAGCCTTGATTTCCATCTCTGATGCTTCCGAAATCCCTTTCTGGGCCTCCCCGCAGAACCACTGACCTCTGGGCGAGAGTATAAGATGAATCTGGATGGAGTAAGAAATGGTCCAGGTGACCCGCGCCAAATATGTTATGCGCCCCAAGCAGGAAAGTGTCTTTTCATCTCTGACTGCAATTCCTTATATGCTCTGTGTGTAGTCTACAGTAAGTGACCTTGCACATTCAGAAGTAGACGAGTCTGATTATGGGGGGGAGGAGGGAATATTTTTGTAGGGCAGAGGAACTAGTTCAGAAAACCAGTTGCTGGCTCTCCAGATTGTTTTTTGTTTTTGAAGGCCACACCCGACAGTGCCTCACAGGGGATCACTCTGACTAGGCTCCAGCCCACCATACAGCTCTTTCTACTGGAGAGACACTTTCCAAAGGCATCAGGGGGGCTCAGTTGATAATAGTAACCAACTCAAGGCCTCTGGGTCAGACAAGTAAAAAGGAATAACTGCCTTTTGCTTGGTCCCTGTAAGTCTCTGTGCTGTGCCCCAGGGAACCACAGCCGAGAGATCAGATGCTTATGGCTGAGAGGGTCAGAGTCTACGGGAGCAGAATATCGGGGACTCCTTTAAAATAGGCCCTGCAGGTGCCAGAACATCCAACTCCAGTCTCCTGCCATACTGAGACAGGCGTAAAGAGACAGTGGTCAGGGGAGGAGGTTGAGAAGGGTGACATAGAGTGAAGGTACAGGGAGAAGGCATTTGCTTTGCACACAGATGGTCAGGCTTCCATCCCTGGTATCCCATGTGGTCCACCAAGCACTGCCAGGAGTGATTCCTCAGCCAGGAGTAACCCCTGAGTATTGCCAGATGTACATACCCCCACCTCTGCCCACCAAAAAACTCAGTTGAGACGGAACAATCAGTGGCTCAGTACAGACTCCGCGTGTTGGGGCCCAGATTGATTCAGGTCCTGAACACGGGGTTGGCCCCAAAAGAACAGATAAGACATTTCCAGGAAACATAATTCACGCTTCTCCCTACCTTCACAGAAATGTGGGCTTCGAGGGTCGTGTCTGGACAAAGCTGTATGTAGTAACAACAGTGTGTTCTGAGAATTCTGTCCAAAGCTGGAGTCATTTCTTTTAAGCTGCAGTCTTCATTTTCTTTCATTTCGTTTCAGGTGTCTATTTGTCAGATTTAACATACATCGACTCAGCATCCCATCAACTGGCAGCATTCTAGAAAACGAGCAAAGATCAAACTTAGTGAATAACATCCTCCAATCATTTCTGACTTGCTACAGTACTGTGAGTGCGGTGAGTTTCCGGGGACCAGCCCGGCTGCACTCTGCTGGAGTCCTGACTCTTTCTGATGTGGATCAGTGCCCTTGGCAGAAAGTCCAGTTTCTAACAGCCCAGGTCAGCAGGGAGCAGCATCTCAAGATCCTGCTTCTTAAGATATGTTTAACATGTTTCTTCTGCCCTTTTCATAGCAGTTATGCTGGTAACATTTTCCCATTTCTTTTATCCTACTTGGCTTCCTTGCTTCATTAGGGCGGTAGCGCAATTTCTCAGTTAGAGTTGGAGCATAAGCAAGTAGGCCAGCATTCTTCAATGCGATGTTGAGGGAAAATGCCGGTTGTTGTCTGAGATGTCTAGCACTTAAGCAAGCTCAGATGATTTGAAAATAGTTTTCCATGTTAGTTTAAAATATGTCAGTGCTAAGCCAGAGAGCTACTTAAAGGACAGGCAGGAGTCCAAGAGGATTCAGAGCAGATGAGAACACCACTGGACGTGGCCCAGAAACCAAATGATTATTTGGTTTGATAAAGAATATAGAAAGAGAGGCTGTTGATACGTTACAATTAGGGTTTAAAAGGCAATGCCTGGAGCCAGAGTGATGGTCCATCACAGCTTACCCAGGTTCAATTCCGGCATCCTATATGGTCCCTGAGCATTCTAGGTGTAATCCACAAAGCAAAATAAAGAAGGTCATGCCTTTATATCACCTAGTATATTTAAAATAACTTTGTTTTAAATCATCTGTTTTTATGTTATTGTTTGGGGGGCCATAGCGTTTTGCTCAGGACTTACTCCTGAATCTGTGCTCAGGTTTCGGTCCTGGTGGAGCTCGAGGGACTGCTGGTATCTCAGGATCGAATAGTTGGCCACATGCAAGGCAATAGTCTGATTGACACTGATGGGTCAGATGCTTCAGGGGCCAAGAGTACAGGGGCTTTGGCCACATGCTTTGTACACACCTGGCCCGGGTTCAGTACTCGCACCACATATGGTCCCCAAACACCGCCATTATATGTCCCTCCCTACCCCCACACACAAACAAAAAAAAAACCTCCAAAGGAACTGCCTTTTATATTATGCACGCAAATGAGATTTTAGTAGAAATCTCAGTGAAGGCTTTGCCATTTTCATTCCGGGTGAAGTTCTTCAGATATAGAATCTTCTAAGTGGAACTTTCATTAAAGTCCATACAAACAGCATCTAATTGTAATTCTCCAAATTACCTTCAATTTTACATTAAACAGAATTTCTTTTTTGGTAATGTGTTTCCAGAATTCATTTAAATTTTGCTGGCTAAAATCTTTAATTTACCTTGAAATATCTCTTAGGCTTCCATAATGGTAATGATCCATCTCACAGTGATTAAAATATAGATTATGGACATTCCTCCAATAAATAGAAATATGGATACATTCCTCAAAAAATAGAAATTGAGCTCCGATTTGACCCATCCATACCACTCCTGGAAATATACCCTGGGGAAGCCATAAACATACAGCAGAAACACCATCTGAACTTTTATGTTCCTAACAGCACTATTCACGGTAGCTAGATCTCTGGAAACAGCCAGAGTGCCAGGGACAGACAACTGTCTAAGACAAACTTTGGTATCTACAACAGTGGAATACTATGCAGCTGTTAGAAAAAAAAAGCGAAGTTACAAAATATTCCTACAAATGGAGGAACATGGAGGAAGATCATGCTGAGTTAAAATTAGCCAGAAGGAAAAGGACATATACAGAATGATCTGCATTTATTTGCAGGATATTAAATATGTGTGTGTGTGACTTCACTTGTATCACTTGTCTTCCCATTGATCATCGATTTGCTCAATCGAGCAGGCACCAGTAACATCTCCCCATACGCCCTGTCACATGCTGAGTGTAGCCCAAGGGCATCTGCTTGCTCCGGGAACATAAAGAGCCTCAAACCAATCCATCAGGACATGGGAATGAGGTCTATAATTGTTACTGGTATTTGGTCACATCAAATCACGACACGGGTAGCTTGCCAGGCTCTGGCCGTGCGGGTGGGATACTCTTGTAGTCACCTTTAATCTCAAGCATTTATTGATAAACCGCGCCAAAACCCGCGGCCGCTGACGGAACGGCTTGTGATCAGCTCTTCTGCTGGATGGAGCTCTGATAAGCTGTGGAGTCGGATGTGGAAAATGGCGGCCCTCATAGTGTGGGGGTTCCTCGAGCTCTGATAAGCTGTGGAGTCTAGATTTGGAAAATGGCGGCCCTTCGTGGTGTGGGGGTTCTTCTTGCTTCTTGCGAGGGCTCTGCTGGGGTGGTGGGCCCAGGGGCTAGAACCCGCCTTTCCCCCCTCCTGTGCGCCCCGATCAGCTGGGCACAGGGAGAGCCTGTAGCAGCTCTGCCCGTGCATGTGAGTCTCTGGATCAGCATACCTGGGCTGTGATATGTGTGTGTCTGTGTGTTTTGATACCAATATTCAAGGCCAGTCAAAACATGAATCAGGAGGTTCTGCCAATGGGTGGAATCAACCACAAGTGTGTGGAAGACAGAGAAGGGAACAGTGTGCTAACAATCATTGGAAATGACTATACCAGCCTAGAACTGAGCATTGAATGTAGGCAAAGGGATGTACATGATAACACTCTAGATGTATGTATTGCAAGCCACAATGTGTAAGAGAAAGGGGGTAGGGGGGAGAGAGAGAGGAGGTAAAGAGCCTGCCAGAGGCAGGCTGGGGGAGGGAATTAGGGACATTGGTGGTGGGAAATGGGCACTGGTGGGGGATGGGTGCTGGAACACTGTATGGACTGAAACCCAAACATCTTTGTAATTGTATATCTCATGGTGGTATAAAAAAGAAATTTTTAAAATAAATAAAATATATATGCATATATACATATATATTCAGCTTAACTACTTAAAATTTTTAGTGAAGACATACCTTACTGGTTTTGTTACCAAATCATAATTATCTCTTTATTTTTTCCAGATATCCCCATGTTGCCTCATGTCCAGAATTACCTGAATTCTGTGCAGTATATAGAGGAACTGCAGAAATTTGTGGAAGATGATAATTACAAGTAGGTTGGCTCTTTAAATATGATATTTAATACTTGGTCCTATCATCTGCCCTTCCTAAATTACATAAATGATCTAGTCCAGATAACCATTTACAAAATTAAAGGTATTTAAGGTTTTCTTTTTTTTTTTTTTTAATTAAGTCACATTGAGATAAGCGATTACAAAGCTGTTCATGATTGGGTTTAGTCATACAGTGTTCCAGCACCCATCCCTCCACCAGTGCACATTTCCCACCACCAGTGTCCCAAATTCCCTCCCCATCCCCAGCCTCATCTGTGGCAGGTATGTTTCTTTTCTCTCTGAATTTCTCTCTCACTCTCACTCTTCTCTCCTTTTGTGCATTGTGGTTTTGCAACATAGACACTGAAGGGGTTATCATGTATCTCCCTGTACCTACTTTCAATACTCAGTTCTAAGTATTTCCATCTATTATTGGCAAATTGGTCCCTTTTCTACCTTGTCAATGGTTGGAACTTAACCAAGTTTGTGGGGTGGTGGGTAGGTAAGGTAAGAAGGTATTGAAGTATTTTTTTAATAATTATTTTGTGTGATTGAGCTAGTTTTATAACATCTTCACTATTATTTTATCTTTCCCAGGTTGTTGAGAGCTAATGTTTGCTAGTTTTGCCTGAATTTCTTTTTTCTCCCTTTTTATTCAAGCATTCGTTTTTTTCTGGGAATATATCTTTTAACAGACTGAAAGAGAGTCTACAAAATGAAACACTCCTTTTTTATGGTAATTTTTGGCACATCTTTGGATTTGTTTTTGTTGTTCTTGTGGCTTGAGAGAATGAGAATTTTCATAAGCGCTAAGGCACTTATGTAGATGTGTACACTTTTTTTTCCTTTTTACCTCCCAGGTATTACCTGGTGTGGGAAGAGTTTTGGAATTATTAACTATATTATGAATATAGTTCAGTGCTCTATCATATACCTCTTAATAGCCAGGTTCTATACCTCACATGGCCAGGTGTCTTCTTCTCTTCAGAATCAGAAGAACAGTGAGTTTATTTCTCTCACACCTAGATTTTGCTTGCTAACACTTTCTACTCTCAAACTTTTCACAGTTTGTTTGGTGTCTTCCACAGATGCTTCCCAAACACTACACTTTTCAATGTTTTAAAATTCTATCAAGAATTGGGGCTGGAACAATAGCACAAACGGGAGGGCATTTGCTTTGCACACACCTGATCCGGGTTCGAGCCCCGGCATCCCATAAATCCCCCAAGACTGCCGGGAGTAATTCCTAAGTGCCAACAGGAGTAACCTCTGAGCATCGCTTGGTGGGGACCCAAAAAGCGGAAAGTGGTAGTTATTTTTTTCCCAGTATCAGTGTATTATATAAATTCCGTTCTGATGTAATCTGACCAGCTTCCTTGTTCCACATAAGAGAAATGTGCACCTAGGGAAGCCAAGGAGCGAGAGTTTGTGTCAGTCACTTTAAGTCACTTTATCTGTTTAATACATCAGCTGATTGGGACCAGATTGATAATACAGTTGGTAGGGCACTTGCTTTGCACAATACTTACTTACACTGTCAACTAACTGGAATATGGCTGGTTGTAATTCCCTCTTATCAGAAGTACACGTGAGAATCTGTTTCTAGAGCATACCATTTATCATTCTGTCACTTGTATTCCAACAGTGTCATTAAAGATTTCCAAAGTATTGATTTTTCAGACAAATGCTTAAT
>JAJIBD010035762.1:0-18609 GCA_021461705.1 Cryptotis parvus
CTGATAATCATATCATTCATTCATTCATTCATTCATTCATTTATCAATTTATTTGTTTGTTATTATTTAAATTTTAGTTTATTTTCCTCTTACATTTTATATAAACATTGTGGTTTACAAAGTTGTTCATGACCATTTAATATACCATCACCAATCCCACCAACATTGCACTTTACCATTGTAGTTATTTTCAATTTTCCCACCCACCCCTTAAGCCTGTCCCCATAGCAGACCCTTAATAATATATTTTCTATTGCTTGTTATAATTTGCCTAAGCCTGCCATGATAAAAGGCCTCAAGAATTTATTTTATATTGCTTGTTATAATTTGCTACAAGAATGATCAAAAAATGTTTCCTCAGAAGAAAGTTGGTGAAAGGTGTGTATCTCACCATGGAGCTATTAAGCCCTTGTATAAGAGATTACTGAGATATTAGAGGTTAAGATTTCTGTGTTGATATTTTATTAAATGAGACTGGTTGACTTCTACATTAAATCCCATCCAATTTGGTGTGTTACTCCTGGTTTATCAGGTATAGGTCTGCAGAATTCAGGAGGTCCAATATTTTAAATGAGATGATACAGCACAAGTCAAATTTTAACTTGGTAGCTTTTTGGGGTGTGGGCATGATTGCCATGGCATCCGTAAGTGCAGGTAGATGGGGGAGGTAGTCCATTATCAACTCCATGAAAGCCTGGAGATTTTAGTCACAGTTTCGCATACCAGAATTTTTCAACAGACTACTTTCTGGATGAGGCTCATGGAGAACAGTGGAGTCTGACCAGGAGAATGGGAACGATTTTGGAGTATGGACAATTTGGGCTATCAGGACTCTGTTTGAGCAGATGGTTGGCCACCTGCCCCACTTCAGGGTACCAAGATGACTCAGCCTTGGGCAGGTTTAAGGAATATCTCTGCATTTAGTTGATCTCTCTGAGATTTACTTATGAATCTCTGGATGATAGAGTGAATGGGCTTCTTTTTAAAAAAATATTTTATTAGACCACGATGAGATATACAATTACAAATATGTTCATGTTTGGTTTTCAGTCATA
The DNA here is from genome assembly GCA_021461705.1 of Cryptotis parvus. Lineage (NCBI taxonomy): Eukaryota > Metazoa > Chordata > Mammalia > Eulipotyphla > Soricidae > Cryptotis > Cryptotis parvus. Next base: position 1,056 of record JAJIBD010035762.1, read on the forward strand.
CAAATTTCCAGCACCCATCCCTCCACCAGTGCCCATTTCCCACCACCAATGTCCCCAATTCCCTCCCCCTCTACTAGCCTGCCTCTATGGCAGGCACATACCTCTTTCTCTCTCTCTCCTTCTCTCTCTTCCTTCTCTTATACATTGTGGCTTGCAATACATACATTTAGAGGTTAGAGGTTATGATGTGTATACCTTTGCCTATATTCAATGCTCTCTTTCTCTTTTCCTTCCCCTCCAGACTATGGATTACAGAACATACATTAAAGGGTTGTCATGTGTATCTTTTTGCCTGTATTTAATGCTCAGTTCTAGGTTGGCATTAGTACCCTCGACAATTGTTAGCACACAGTTCCATTTTCTGTCTTACATAGCCTCTGACTCCCACACGTTTGTGATAATTTCCACCTTTGACAAGACGTCCTGATATATGTTTCACTTGACCTGGATATTGGTATTATAATATGTACATATATATTTGTTTTATGCAAATAAATGCAGTCATTCTGTATCTGTCTCTCTCCTTCTGGCTAATTTCACTCAACATAATCTTCTCCATGTCCATCCATTTATAGGCAAATTTTATAACTTCATTTTTCCTAACAGCTGCATAGTATTCCATTGTGTAGATGTACCAAAGCTTTTTATCCAGTCATCGATTTTCGGGCACTCTGGTTGCTTCTAGATTCTGGCTATTGTGAATAATGCTGCTATGAACATAAAAGTAGGGTTGGTGTTTCCACCGCGTATTTTTGGTTTCCCAGGAGTGGTATAGCTGGGTCAAATGGGAGTTCAATTTCTAGTCTCTGGAGGAAAGTTCATATTGTTTTCCAGAAAGGCTGTACCAGCCGTCCATCCGACCAACAATGGATGAGTGTCCCCTTTTCCCCACATTCATGCCAGCACTTGTTGTTCTTGCTCTTTTGAACATGTGCCAGTCTCTGTGGTGTAAAGTGATATCTCATTGTTGTTTTGATTTGCATCTCTCTGATTAGTGATGATGAGCATTTTTACATATGTTTCTTGGCCATTCGAATTTCTTCCTTGCTGAAGTTTCTGTTCATTTCTTCTCTCCCCACTTTTTGATGGGGTTGTTTGTTTTCTTCTTGTAAAGTTCCTAGCAGTGCCTGATATATCCTGTATATTACCCCCTTATCAGATGGGTATTGGGTGAATCTTCTTTCCTATTCTGTGGCTGTCTTTGTATCTTAGTCACTGTTTCTTTTGAGGTGCAGAAGCTTTTGAGTTTCATGTAGTCCCATATGTTTATCTTTACTTCTAGTTGCTTTGTTAGTGATGTTTCACCTTTGAAGATATCGTGGAGGGCTTTTCCTATATTTTCTTCAATGTACTTTATGGATTCACATCTGATATTGAGATCTTTAATCCATTTTGATCTGATTTTTGTGCATAGCGTTAGGCACAGGTCCAAATTCATTTTTTTTCACGTTGCTGCCCAGTTTTCCCAACAACACTTGTTGAAGAGGCTTTCCTTACTCCATTTTAGACTCATTGCACCTTTATCAAAGATTAAATGATCATGTGTTTAAGGTTGGTGTCAGGATACTCAATTCTATTCCATAGGTCCACAGGTCTGCTTTTATTCCAATACCATGCTGTTTTAATTGCTACTGCTTTGTAGTACAGTTTGAAGTAGGGAAAGGTGATGTCTCCCATCTTCTTTTTCCTGAGGATTGCTTTAGCTATCCTTGGGGGTTTATTGTTCCATACAAATTTCAGGAGCGTTTGGTCAATTTCTTTGAAGAATGTCATGGGTATCCTTATAGGGACTGCATAGAATCTGTACAAAGCTCTAGGGAGTATTACCATTTTGACAATGTTGATTCTCCCCATCCATGAGCAGGGAATATGTTTCCATTTCCTTGTGTCCTCTTTTATCTCTTGGAGCAGTGTCTTGTAGTTTTCTTTGTACCGGTCCTTTACACACTTGGGTAAGTTGATTCTTAGGTATTTGATTTTCTGTGGCACAATTGTGAATGGAATTGTTTCCTTAATATCCCTTTCTTCTCTTTCGTTATTTGTATATAGGAAAGACACTGACTTTTGGGTGTTGATTTTGTATCCTGCCACTCTACTATATGCGTCTATTATTTCTAGGAGTTTTTTGGTAGAGAGTATAGGGTTCTCTAGGGACAATATCATGTCATCTGCGAATAATGATAGCTTGACTTCTTTGTCTGTCTGGATGCCCTTGATGTCCTTTTCTTCTCTGATTGCTATGGAAAGTACTTCCAGTACTATATTGAATAAAAGAGGTGAGAGTGGGAAACCTTGTCTTGTCCCTTATCTAAGTGGGAAGGCTTTCAACTTTTCCCCATTGAGAATGATGCTCGCTGTGGGCTTTTGGTAGATGGCTGTAACTATCTTGAGGAAAGTCCCTTCAATTCCCATTTTCTGGAGGGTTTTAATCATGAACGGGTGCTGGATCTTGTCAAATGCTTTCTCTGCATCTATTGATAGGATCATATGGTTTTTATTTTTTCTTTTATTGATATGATGTATTATGTTGATTGACTTGTGAATGTTGAACCATCCTTGCATTCCTGGGATGAATCCTACTTGGTCATGATGTATAATCTTCTTGATGAGTCTTTGGATTCTGTTTGCTAGTATTTTGTTGAAGATCTTAGCATCCATGTTCATCAGGGTTATTGGTCTGTAGTTTTCTTTCTTTGTGTTGTCTCTCTCTGCTTTGGGTATCAGGGTGATATGTGCCTCATAGAAGCTGTTTGGGAGTGTTTCTGTTTCTTCTATTTCCTGGAAGAACTTGAACAGGACAGGCAGTAGGTCCTCCTTAAAGGTTTGGTTGAGTTCACTAGTGAATCCGTCTGGACCTGGGCTTTTGTGTTTGGGCAGACTTTTAATTACTGTTTCAATTTCCTTGATGGTGATACGCTTATTTAGGTATTGCACGTCTTCTTCTTTCAGCCGTGGGAGGTTATAGGACTTCAGGAATTGATCCATTTCTTCTAGATTCTCATGTTTCACGGCATACAGGCTCTCAAAGTAATCTCTGATGATCTTTTGGATTTCTGTGGTTTCTGTTGTGATGTCACCCTTTTTGTTTCTGATTTTGTTTATTTGGGTTCTCTCTTTCCCTTTCCTTACAAGTCTTGCCAATGGTTTGTCAATCTTGTTTAACTTTTAAAAAAAAACAGCTCTTGGTTTCATTTCCTGTTTGATTTATTCTATGACCTATTTGTTGTTCAGGAGGGAGCTGTTCAATTTACAGGTTTTGGTTTGACTCCCTGTTTCTGTGTATGGTTAACTTCTATTTTCAGTGCATCATGGTCTGAAAAGATAGCTGACACAATTTCTATCTTTTTATTTTATTGAGGTATGCTTTGTGGCTCAGCATGTGGTCTATCTTGGAGAATGTTCCATGTGCACTAGAGAAAAATTGTGTATTCCGCTTTTTGGCATGAAAAGCCCTGTTTATAACCACTAGCTCTCTAATACAACCAAACCCAAAAGCACAACAAGCACAAACAGAAAGATGGCACAAAATCTGATGACAATTATCTCTCTCAATGTCAATGGTCTAAATGCACCAATTAAGAGACACAGAGTGACAAAAATGGGTTAAAAAAATTGAACCCAACATTCTGCTGTCTACAAGAAACACATCTGAATAATCAGAACAAACACAGACTCAAAGTCAAAGTTTGGAAGACCATTCTCCACACAAACAACTCCTCCCAAAAAGGCTGGTGTTGCCATACTAGTATCAGATAATATAGACTTCAGGCTGAAAAAGTTTAGAAGGGATAATGAAGGCCATTTCTTATTAATTAAGGGGCATGTACACCAGGAAGATATTGCACTACTAAACATATATGCACCCAACGAAGGGCCAGCAAAATACATAAAACAACTGCTAAGAGACCTCAAAGAAGACATTAGCAGTTAGCACAATAATAGTTGGAGACTTCAGCACTGCTCTATCAACGATGGATAGATCAACAAGACTGAAACTCACCAAGGAAATATTGGCCCTGAAGAAATAAATGGAAGAAAGAGACCTAGTGGATATATACAGGGCTTTTCTTCGAAGCTTTTGAAGGCATTCCATGCTGCTGTCTTCCTCCTGCGCAACTCAGGTTTTAGGTCATTCATCATGTTGACTTCTAGACCTAGGTATGCACAACTGCTGCATTCAGAGATGTTTGTTCCATTGAGAGTGAATGAGACCTCTGGAACTAGTTCATTTTTCATGAACATAGTTTTGCTGAGATTCATCTGTAGACCTATCTTTCCACACTCTCAGTCGAAGTCAGCCAGCATTTGTGCTGCTTGGCTAATTAATGTTTGGTGTTGTTAGAATGATGTCATCAGTGAAGCAGATGTGTTTTACTTGCAGACCATCTATCTTCACTCCCATTCCTTCCCATTCTAATTGTCACATGATGTTCTCAAGGGTGGCACTGAAGAGTTTTTGGTGAAATGGCATCACTCTCCCAAACCCCTCTTTTGACATTGATGATCACTTCTTTGTAGAATGGTGAGACACTGGTTGTTAATCCTTACTGCAGCTCACGAAGAATCTTATGTATTAGGTTTGAACACCCTGTTTGGCTTGGGGGTTTGATCACCGCTTCAGTCTTCACAGAATCAAAGGCTTTCTTTAAATCAATGAACCTGAGACAGAGTGGCATCCTGATCTCCCTACATACTTCAATGAGCTTGGTTACTGTGTGGATATGGTCGATTGTGCTGAATCCCTTTTGGAAGCCAGCTTGCTTACATGGTTGCCTTTCATCTAATGTTTTGCCAATCCTGTTCAGGATGACTCAATTGAACTGCTTGTAGATGACAGACTACATGCAGATGGGGTGATAGTTGCCAATGTTGTGGATGTCTCCCTTCTTGAACAGTAGAACTGTCTTGCTGGTTTTCCAATGGGAGGACACCTTGCATTTGACAGGTAGCGTGTGAAGAGTCGAGCCAGAGTATTGATGAGTACTGAAGGCAGATTCTTCAGGTGTTCAGTCCACAAAAGGACGCCTGTCTTCAAAAACTGTGGAGCTCATTTGCCAACGTGGCAAGGCGCGAGCCTCAGGTGACCAAATGCTAACATCCTAGCTTGCAAGGCAATGCAGAGAAGCGATAAAGGAAGACCTCAAAGAGAAAAGAGCAAAAAATACTGGAATACGCAGAATAAGCCGGGAACAGCATTCACAACGCCCTCCTGTCCTTCACCAACTATAAGACCAAGATGACTGCCCTCCAACATCTTGATGGATCTATCACATCTTCCAGAAAGGCAATGGAGAACATTATCCATGACTTCTACTCAGATCTCTTTGACAGCTATGTCCACCTGCCCACATACCATATTCCGCAGGATGAATAATCATTCCCAACATTTTCCCATCTGAATTCCAACATGCCATTTCATCAGTAAAGAAGGGAACAGCAACACAGGCCCAGAGAAAGTCAGACCTGAACACCTGAAGAATCTTATATCCCACACATAAATGCAATCATTCTAAACCTTTTCTTTTCCTTTTTGCTAACTTCACTCAAAATGATCCTTTCAATGTCAACCATTTATAGGCAAATTTCATAACTTCATTTTCCTAACAGCTACATAGTATTCCATTGTGTAGATGTACCAAAGTTTCGTTATCCAGTTACCTATACTTGAGCACTCTGGTTGTTTCCAGATTCTGGCTACTGTGAATAGTGCTGCTATGAAAATAAAAGTGCAGATGGTCTTTCTGCTGTGTGTTTTTGGCTTTCCAGGGTATATTCCCAAGAGTAATATGGCTGGGTCAAATGGGAGCTCATTTTCCAGTTTTTGGAGGAATGTCCATATTGTTTTCCAAAAAAGGCTGTATCAGTCAACATTCCCATCAACAATGGATGAGAGTCCCTTTCTCCCTGCATTCACGCCAGGACCAGTTGTTGTTGCACTTTTGAATGTGTGCCAGTCTCTGTAGTGTGAGATGATACCTCATTACTGTTTTGATTTGCATCTACCTGATGACTAATGATGATGAGAATTTTTTCATATGCTTTTGACCATTTGCATTTATTCTTTTGCAGTTTCTGTTCATTTCTTCTTCCCATTTTTGATCGGGGTTGGCTGTTTTCTTCTTGTGAAGTTCTACCAGTGCTTGATATATCCTGGATATTAACCCTTATCAGATGGGTACTGGATGAATATCACCCAGTACCAAAAGTCCACTCTGTGGACTGTGATTGTATCTTGTTTACTGTTTCTTTGAGGTGAAGAAACTTTTTTAGTTTTATGTAGTCCCATATGTTTATCATTGCTTTCAATTGCTTTGTTACTGGTGTTTCATTTTTGAATATGCCTTTAGCTTCAATGTCATTTTTCCTATGTTTTTTCAATGTATTTTACAGATTCAGGTCTGATATTGAGATCTCTGATCCATTTTGATCTGACTTTGGTGTGTGGTGTTAGAGAAAGGTCCAAATTCATTTTTACACTTAAATGAGTAGTAAAACTGCCCAGTTTTTCCATCAGCACTTGTTGAAGAGGCTTTCCTTGCTCCATTTTGTACTTTTGCTCCTTTATCAACGATTTTCCCTTCTGAAATCTGACATGCCATTTCGTCGGTAAAGAAGGGGAATAGCACCAGGCCCAGACAAAGTCAGACCCAAACACCTGAAAAATCTGCCTTCAGTACTCATCAATACACTGGCTCAGCTCTTCACACGCTACCTGTCCGAATGCAAGGTTACCAATGGAAAACCAGCAGGACAGTTCTACTGTTCAAGAAGGGAGACATCCATGACATTGGCAACTACTGCCCCATCTGCCTGTTGTATGTCATCTACAAGCTATTCACTCGAGTCATCCTGAACAGGATTGGCAGAGCATTAGATGAAGGACAACCATACGAGCAAGCTGGCTTCCTAAAAGGATTCAGCACAATCGACCATATCCACACGGTAACCAAGCTCAGTGAAGTTTGTAGGGAGTCCAAGATGCCACTGTGTCTCACGTTCATTGATTTAAAGAAAGCCTTTGATTCTGTGAAGACTGAAGTGGTCATTGAAGCCCTAGCCAAACAGGGCATTCAAACCCAATATATCAAGATCCTTCATGAGCTGTATTAAGAATTCGCCGCCAGGATCTCACCATTCTATAAAGAAATGATCATCAATGTCGAAAGAGGGGTTTGGCAGGGTGATATCATTTCACCAAAACTCTTCAGCACCACCCTCGAGAACATCATGTGACAATTAGAATGGGAAGGAATGGGAGTGAAGATTGACGGTTGGCAACTAAACCACCTCTGCTTTGCTGATGACATCATTCTAACAACACCAAACATTAGCCAAGCGGCACAAATGCTGGTTGACTTTGACCGAGAACGTGGAAAGATTGGTCTACGGCTGAATCTCAACAAAACCATGTTCATGAAAAATGAACTAGTTCCAGAGACCCCATTCACTCTCAATGGAATGAACGTCTCTGAATGCAGCTGTCATGTGTACCTAGGTCTAGAAGTCAACATGATGAATGACCTAAAACCTGAGTTCGCAGGAGGAAGAGAACTGCATGGATTGCCTCAAAAGCACTGAAGAAATAGCTAAAAGTACAAAGAACCTCTGGTTCTGGCACATCTCTTCAACTCCACCGTTCTCCCTGCATTAACATTCTTCTCAGAGACCTGGGCCCTACGAAAGCAGGATGAGAACGTTATTAGAGTCTCTCAAAGAGGAATCAAAAGAGCTATGCTTGGAATATCAAGCCTCATTCAAGTGAGAGAAGGAATCTAGAGTTCCGATCTCTGTCGACTATCCAGTCAGGTACACTGTCTCATTTGGCAAGGCATAAAAATCAGATGGGCTGGACATGTAATTCAATTTGGAGACGACCACTGGACTAGAACTGTTACCACTTGATTCCACAGGACATCAAAAGATCACGTGGCTGCCCATGTACAAGGTGGTCAGACTTCTTCGTCAAACCCTGAATGAACGGTTTGAGACTCCTTGTATTCCTGGAGCAAGCAGATGCCAATGGACTACACTGGCATGTGACAGGGACAAATGGAGATGTCGTTGGTGCCCGCTCAAGCAAATCGATGAGTATTGGGATGTCATGTGATCAAGTGATCAATCTTTTCTAGCAGTTTTCAGTCCAAACCAAAGTTTCCCCTTGCCAACCAGAGAGGAGCTCGCAGTTTCCCCTCCCCAGCAATCCCATTTCTTCCCATTAACCTACCATACCTCATCCTAAGGCCCTATCTTAAACATTTAAGAGTTCCTCAGTACCATACACTCACAAGACTAAGATAATGAACAATACCTGAGGCAGATGACCAGAAAGACTAGCCAGACCCACCCTAAAGATTATAACAATGCAAAGGACCTTTAAAAGGCTAATGCTTAGCTTACCTTTTACTTAGTCCTGTACTAAGTTCCTCCCAGCATGTGGAGTTCCTTTTATTTCTCTTCTATTTTTGAATAAACTTTTCTATTTAACAAGTCTGAGTCTGAACATATTTATTATTCAATATTTTCAAGAATGAAAATATTGAAGAAATTGAGAATCAAGAACACAAAGACCTACCACCACTGCTTCTGCCTCACTATTGTGGCCACTCTGGAGTTGTTTGCTTGAAGAATTGTTTTCCAACCCTTGTCTTTGAGTCTGTGTTTGCTCTGACTCTTCAAATGTGTTTCTTGTAGGCTGAAGAATGTTGGATTCAAGTTTTTAATCCATTTTGCCACCATATGTCTCTTAATTGGTGTAGTTAGACCATTGACATTGGAATTTGTGCCATCTTTCTTTAGAAATTTTTGTGCTTGTAGGATTTGTTTTGCCTTACAGTAGTCCCGTCAGTTTTTCTTTTAGAATTGATTTTGAACCTATGAAGTTCTTGAGCTGGTCTTTATTCATGAAATTGCATATCATTCCTTCAAATCTTAATGAGAGCCTAGTTGGTTATTCTTGGTGATACCTCCATTTTATTAATTTTCAAGCTATATCTCACAGTTGATCTCAGGCCTAGGGTTTCATTGGATAGATCTGCTATAAATCTAAGGGACACTCTTTTGTAAGTAATTCTCTACTTTTATAATTTCTCTAGCTTTCCAAATTACATACGTTTGTATTTAATACTGCTTTTAGTATACATACTGCTTTTAGTATTGTATCTCTGATGCAGAGGGAGCTGAAGTGTAGAATGCCAGTTTATTTTAAATCTCTACCTCATGGAATAGGTAGCCAATCATCACATCTGTAGAACAGGTAGCCAGTTAGAATGTAGAAAGGGATGCCTGGGGGTGGAATTTGGCTGTAGATAAAAGGAACCCCTCTCCTTTCTAGCTGCCTCCCCTCTCCTGTCTCTCTCTGAGCACATACTCTCTGGACTCTCTTCTGGAATCAGGTATGGTGGCATGCTCAGACACAGGGCTCAGTCCAGTACGCAAGGCCAAGCAAAGACAGGTACAGGACAGGTTGGGCTTGAGGCTCAGAATAGCTCAGATACAGGCAAGGCACAGAATCCTAGGTAGTAGTTAGGTATTGAGCACAGGAGTCTCACCCATATGCACAGGGTGGTGGCTAGAGACTAAGGAAAACCAGGACAGGACAACAGGGACCACTGTAGTACAGTTGGGAAGCCCAGCAGCAGGTACATAGCACAGGTATCTTGCCCATATACATGTGGTCATGGGCAGAGGCTAGGAAAGCATACACAGGACAGAGAGAGCAATGTAGGAACAGGACCTGGCCATCACTTCTGGGATGTGAGTAGAAAGCCTGGTATGGGACAGGGAAGTTTTTCATGGTACCGGGCAGTGTCAGGGACAGGACCAGTGACTTTGTTCATGGGTATAAGAGAGGCCTAGACATTTGGGGAAGGACCTGGAATTATCTACATTTTGTGCACATTAAACTAATTTTCAATCTTCTGAGTTTTGTATACAAATCTTTCGTACAAATTCTCAAGAACCCACCAGCACAGGAAAATTCACTCTTGCCTTAACATCTAAATCTATGGTATTATTTGTCATTCTGATTAGGATATGTGTTGGAGTCTTTTATTAGAATCTCTTTTAGCTGGTACCCTTTGGGCTTCTTGGATCTGAATACCTGCATCCTCCATCTCTGGGAACTTTTCAGGAATGATGCCTTTGACTGTTCCTACCTCACTGGGGTTTCCTCCCTCTTCCTTCCTTAAGAATCTGATGATTTTTAGGTTGTTCTTTTTGAATTCATTCCATAGCTCTCTTGTATGTCCTTGAACTATTTTGAGTTATTTTTTCTTTATATTTTTCTGTTGCCTGGAATTTTTGTGAATCTTGTCTTCCAGCTCACTGATTCTGTCTCCAGCTGTTTTTACTCTACTATTGAGGACATCCATTGAGTTTTTATTTCATATCACTTGATCACTTCACTTGATATCCCGTTATTCATCGAGTTGCTCAAGTAGGCACCAGTAACATTTCCATTTGACCCTATCTGAATTTTTATTTTGTGACATTTTGTTTGTAGTTCTTATTTCTCTTCTCATTTCCTCCTGTGTTTTAATGGCTTCCCATTCCACTGTTTATTTCATATCTTCCAATATTTTTATTGGATGTCCATTCCAGTTTCTTTGAGCTCATTAAATATCCTCACCATTTTGTCTCTGAATTCTGTATCAGAGAGATTATGAATGTAGATATTCCTTGTTGAGGCTTCAGGGCTCATATTTTCATCCACTTCTGTGTGTGGGGATCTGCACTGTTTCCCCATGGTGCATGTGTGGCTTGTATGTGGTTCCTTCCAATAAACTATCAGTATCCCTTCATCACTGCCAGGGAAGACTCTGGGAGAGCTTGGTGGGTGGTGGTTTCTTCTTCCGCCCCTTTAAGGATATTTCCCTCACTTTGGTGTTCCTGTGTAATTGTGTTGAGCCTTTTGTGCTGATTCAGGGAACATGTTTTGGGGCATGAACTTACTTTCATGTTTTGGTTAGGGTTGTATTGTTTCTGCACTCACTGTTATTTTTGTGGGTTATGGTGGGGTGGTAATTGGAGTGGGGACTATTGGCCTAAAGTGGATGAGGTATCCAGGACTATTGGCCTAAAGTGGATGAGGTATCCAGGCTGCCTTGGTGAGGGGTTCAGTAGAAGAGGCCAATAAATGGATTTTGTGAGATATAGAAAGGGAGTGTAACTGGCCACCACTGGGCAAACTAAACTCTTCGGTGGTCTGACCTGGGGGTGGAACACTGGTTGGATTTGGTCACCTTGTAAATCACAAGTCTGTGGGTCCCCAGTAGTGGCTTATATGAAGTGGAGAAAAGAGAGACATTATTTTCCCCCTGATCTGCCTCTGCCAGCCCAGGACCACTGGGAGGGCTAGGACTGGTAAAGTCTGTTATGAGTCACTGTACAGTCTGGACATTCAGTCCCACCAGCCCCACAAGATGGTCATTAAGCCACACCTGACTTTCACTTGGTTTTCTTGGCAACTGAGTTGATCCCCACCACCTGATTTCTTGGGGAGATGCAAACTCAGGTTGGAGTGAGGATTTGCTCTTTGCAGGAGAGGACAGTCAATCCTAGGCCTTACCCAGGGTTTTCAGAGTTTTCTGGTAAGAAAAGAATTTCAGAAATAGACAGCAGTGAATGAAGTTAAAATAAATTTTATTTGGAGGGTTTTGAGTAAGGGGAAGGAGGGAGAGAGGAGGTCTGAGAGAGAGTAAAGTGCTCCAGAGAGAATACAGGCTTCTTCGTAGGGGAAATGAACACTGTAAGGCTTTTAAAACTGACTTTTAAAATTGGCTTTTCTCTTGGGTGGGGCTCTGATGAGGTCTGGAGTTCAGGCTTGAAAATAGCTGTGACTGTGGTGCATGAAGTTTTTTCTGGCTTCTGAGGCTTTATTGGGGCGGGCTGGAACCAGAGCACCACACCTCATGCCTCATGTCCGGCCCTAGCATGGGGGAGAACTGGTAGCAGCTCTGCCTTTTGTCTGTGTCTATGGATCACGATGGCCGTCAGCACTGGAAGCAATTTGTGGGCTCTATCACTGAATCTTGCAGAGGGGGCAAAGTTTTGGAAAGGGTTCACAGCTCCAGCTCCACAAAAGCATACCTGGTTTTGAAATCGGCTTTCTCTTGGGTGTGGCTCTTGCTGTGGTTAAACTCACCAGGCTTTCATGGAGCTGGAGCTGGGGCCCTCCCCCACCTATGGCCCCTCCAGAAGGCCCCCACTGCTGTATTGTTCTTGTTAGCAGGAAAACTATCTCCCATTTGTGCAAGGGCCTTCTACTCCAGTTCACCTTCCCCTTCTAGGAAAGATCTTAGGGGTTATGTTCCTATAGTTGCTTCTGGGAAAACCAAAAGTTGGTATTTTTAAAGATAATACAAACTGATACAAAGTCAAATAAAAATAATAGCTAAACACATCATTGCTTTGCCTTCAAACATATAAAAACAAAACAGTATTGGTGAGGCATTAGTAAAGGATTGCATCTTTAGATGCCAATGAGAAAATTTGGGTCCTTAAGCTGCTGAAAACTAGGACTGCTTTTGGGTAACACTGTTCCAAGGAGAATGTGCTGCCAGCACTGAAGAGCAAGTTGTAGATGGAAAAGGAAGTGGAGATGCTCTGCTGTTCTGGATGAAATAGCTGCTGTCAGTAATTAAACAATTCTACTTTACTTCCTGGGGTTTAGAGAAGGCAAAAAACTTTAGGTAAGAATTTCTTTGTTTTGCCTTGGCTTTCTTGGATGGATCACTGGTTCTGGCTAGTCATGTTCTTTATGAGACTTTCTAAGTGCAAGTTTTAGAGTGAATGCCTCAGAGTATGCATAAACTGTTTACTACTAGTAGTAATATACTTGGTTGTGGTGTAGTTGGGTCATCTAGAAATTGTGTCCATTCATTGTATGCTCCTCTGAGAATTTCTTGCTGCAAAGTCACTTTTGACTGAACTGAATAATGTGATTAATAACATGATGAAGGACGCCAATAATATTTGCATTGAGCTTTGAGCTGCTGTTGGCTATTGGTGATACTGTGTTAAAGTATGGACTCAATCAGTAACATTTAATTTCTACAATTAAATAACATTTAATTTCTACCCTGTCCTGTAGATCCTGTAGATAGGGAACGAATGGCTGAGTGTGTCATTCATGCACGTATGTATAGTCTTAGTTTAATGCACATTTCTCTTTGAGGGAGAGGGAGTTGAACAAATATTTTACATGAGAAATAAAATAGATCTTTCACACTTATACACTGTATATACACTTATATACTTATACACTTATATACTTATACACTTATATACTTATACACTTATATACTTATATACTTATATACTTTATATACATATATACTTTATATACTTATATACTTATACTTATATAATTATATACTTATAAACTTATACACCGTATATACAGTTCTAGACAAGTTCTAACTGATGCCTGTCATCCCAGTAAGCCTAGCAAGAAGCTACAGCAACCCACATATCATGCAGTCAGTCATTCTCAACATCCAGACTCTATAGTTCCTCAGAGCTCCATCCAAGAGAAAACCTGATATTTCCCCTTTAAGTTTCATCAGTAAATGCTCGAGATGAGAGCCTTCTACTGTATACTACCTACATGGCAGAGCCGTGTTATGCCACAAACTGGTAACAATTATGGATCTCAGTTCCATGACCTGAAGAATGGTTTGAGGCTCTTCCTGTCCCTGGAGCAAGCAGATGCCCTTGGACTACACTTGCTTGTGACAGGACATATGGAGATATTACTGGTGCCCACTCGAGCAAATCAATGAACAATGGGAAGACAGTGATACAGTGATATAGTGAGTTAATAAAAAGAAGCTGCTTCTCTGGGATAATTGTCTATAAGAAGATATAGAAATGTCTGTGATTTCTGGTGCTTTGAAATCTGCATGCCACTAATGGTGATATTGGCCTGATGGTGTTGGCCTGATAGACTGGAACTTGGGCCCACTGATATAGTGTTGCTCAGACCCAGTGGTTTTAGGGGCTAACAAGGTCATAGTTGGCACTGTTGAGAGTCATGTCAGGCTGTGGATTAAATAGAATTCCTCTGGCATGGAGTCTGCACTCTCCCTTTGAGCTATCTCCCCAGACCTGAGATATCCATATAAGAAAGTTTAATTCCTGTTAACATTAAAGTGAATATAAGTCAACATTTAAGGACATTAGATAAAGATCATATTTAATATAACCTTGAAAATGAGAATTCTGAAACTGTAGAGATAGTATAAGGTTTAAAGTTCTTGACTTGCTTCTGGCCAACCCAGATCTGATCCCCAACTATATATGGCCCCAGAGAGCCCCTCAGGATTTACCCCTGAGCTCAGAGCAGGAAATAAGCCTGAAGCACTGATGGATATGAACAAAAATTAATGAAAATTGTAGAAAAGGAGGATTCTTGTAAATGTAACATCTGCATCAAAATCTCTTCATGGAGGGTGACAATTAATGAGCACTAAAGCCCTTGAAAAGGAAAATATGATTCAATTTTATTCTGATGTTTTATTCTGATGTTACTCTGACATAATCAAGCAAGTTGAACAAATGATTTGAAATGAAATTGAAATCATTGCCTCAATTTAGGATATCACTAAAGAAATAATATTTATCTCTTAGTTGCAGAGCTATTAAACTATTGCTGATATTTTAATTATCTATTTATGAGAAGACAGTTTTAGTACTGTTAGTGAGAAAATCAGGAGAAAAGCCAAATGGATGTCAATGAATCATCTCTCTGAAATAATACTGTGTCCATAGTTATTAGATATTGTAGCAAAGAAGCAGAAGTGAGAAAATCAGGAGAAAAGCCAAATGGATGCTAATGAATCATCTTTCTGAAATAATACTGTGGCAGTAGTTATTAGATATTGTAGCAAAGAAGCAGAAACAGATTTCTCATTAACATTTTTTGAATTCAATATCACTTTCTACAAAGTTTAAGACTTCATAATAGGAATATTTATTTACTATTTGGGGGTCTGGTTATTTTAAGTTTTCTAAAACCATGGGAATTTTATTTTGTAATATTAAATTTAAAACAAATATACAAAGTATTATTATAAGCCATCACTTTTATTTAATTTCCTAGGAGGTCATGAGATATTTCTGCAAGTGTAAAGAGTTAAAAAAACACTCCACTATTTTATGCAATTGATTTATTACATGATGAAAAATTTTTTATGATTAAGAGTATATTTGGTGATCCTTAGCATATAACAGTCTCTGGGTCTTTTCAAGTTCAAGAATATTTTATAAGTAGAAACAATCAATATTAATTCCTTCTCCTTCCTTTACACATATACATTATACTTATGGATATTAAGAATAAAACCTTCAGTTGGCCTAGTAATGGATTACTGGGTAGAACCATATAAAGTTTAGGGGAGCATGATATTTTGTTGATCTGTACTTCCAGCTGAGATTCCTTAGAAAGACTCAGCTCACTTTGGCTCTTTAAAAAGTCATAGTGGACTATCTTGAAGAATGTTCCGTGTGCACTGGGGAAAATGGGACACTCATTCATTGTTGGTGGGAATGTTTACTGGTATAGCCTTTTGGAAAACAATATGGACATTCCTCCAAAGACTAAAAATTGAATTCCCATTTGACCCAGCCATACTTCTCCTGGGAATATACCCTGGGAAGCCAAAAACAGGCAACAGAAACACAATCCCTACTTTTATATTCATAGCAGCATTATTTACAATAGCCAGAATCTGAAAACAACCAGAGTGCCCGAAAATTGATGACTGGATAAAGAAACTTTGGTACATCTACACAATGGAATACTATGCAGTGATTAGGAAAAATGAAGGTATGAAATTTGTCTATAAATAGATGGACATGGAGAAGATCATGTTGAGTGAAATTAGCCAGAAAGAGAGACAGATATAGAATGACTGCATTGAATGACACACACATATATATATATATATATATATATATATATATATATATATATATATATATATATATATACATATACATATTGTGATACCAATATCCAAGGTCAGGCGAAATGTGGATCAAGAGGTCTTGCCAAAGGTGGAAACTACCACAAATGTGTGGAGCAGAGGTTAGGTAAGACAGAGAAAGGAACAGTGGGCCAATAATTGTCGAAAGTCTATTATAATCCACAACATGTAAGAGAGGGGGAGAGAGATAGAGAGAAAGAGAGAGAAGAGATGGAGAACCTACCACAGAGGCAGGCTAGGGACGGGGGGAGGGTGTCGGGACATTAGTGGTGGGAGATGGGCACTGGTGGAGGGATGGGTGCTGGAACACTGTATTGCTGAAACCCAAACATGAACATTTTTGTAATTGTCAAAAATAAATAAATGGATCACACTAGCCACCATTTTCGCTGTCCAGACGGCTGGGAAACTGCCTCACGACCAGATCAACAGAGCAAAACCAGTTCGAGCCCAGGTAGGCGGCTCCCAAAGCGGGAAATCAATGGGAATTCGTCAGATGGAGTCAGGGTTCAGCCATTCCCCTCTCTATTTTGTCGATCCTGGTGGCCCCGCCCAGGAGCTGCCCAGGGGCCATTGGCCATAACATGAAGTGACTGGGAGGCTGGGGCTCGGCTCACCCGGGCCCAGCTGAAGAGGGACCCCAGGAGGGCAGACGGGGTTTTGGGAGTGGCCCGTCGCCTCTGGGGGTCCCGAAGCAGCCGGATGAGACTCGCCCATCACACTAGCCACCATTTTAGCTGTCCGGATGCTGGGAAACTGCCTCAAGACCAGATCAACAGAGCAAAACCCGCTGCGGCCGCGCGGTCCTTTAAAATAGGTGGAAACAGTAATGTCTTTTAATGCATTGAATTCCATGAAGAGCAGGAAAGTTTGGCGGGAGGAGAGATAAAAAGAGAGAGAAATGACATATAGAACCTGCCAAGTAGTTGAGGTGTGGGAGGGGAGGGAGGTGGGGACATTGATGATGGGAGATGGGTTTGGGTGGAGGGATGGGTGTTGGAACACTGTAGAACCAAAACTCTACATGAACATCTTTCAATTGTATGTCTAAAATGGTGTAACAATATTGGGGGGAAATAATAAAATAAAATAAAATCAGAAAAAATTAATTAATTAATTAATTAATTAATTAATTAAAAAAAAATCATAGTGGCCATCACTTGAGAGCAAAATATGTGAGCAAAGATAGGGAGTGGCATCCAATCAAATGTCTTAGATGATATACCAATGTCCAGGAAAGAGCTTAAAATGGCAACAGTTAACAGATTAAACTATAAAAATACATTTTTAAATAGCTAAAACAATTGTTTCACGTTTTATTTTCAGCCAAAAAATTGATACTCACAAGACCTACCACTTCCTAGCTTTTAAATCTAAATTCTATATTTACTGAATTGATTCTCAGTTTATACTAATTTTCTTTCATTTCTCATGTGATAACCTAGAACTATATGAATTTAGTTTTCTTTATCTTATTAAGAGTCTGTTAAAAATACCCAGATATGATAAAGACCCAAAATATGTGTTTTAGTAAAAACAATGACTAATTTATTATATTAATTTTGGGC